>OY856412.1:1178370943-1178530943 GCA_963693085.1 Alisma plantago-aquatica | reverse complement strand
AATTGTATCCAATTTCAATCTTTTATAAAGATCATCCAAAATTTGTTTGTTGTGTGATATGTTATTCCTAAATCAATAACTTACTTGTATTTTGGAAGGTTACTTTTTGCAGCTCAGAGTTACTATTTGTATCTAAATCAAACGTTTTGTGTGCACCAGTTACGTTTTGTGTGCACCAGTTACTTTTTGTGTGTACCAGTTACTTTTTGTGTGCACCAGTTACGTTTTGTGTGCACCAGTTACTTTTTGTGTGCACCAGTTACTTTTTGTGTGCACCGGTTACGTTTTGTGTGCACCAGTTACTTTTTGTGTGCACCGGTTACGTTTTGTGTGCACCAGTTACTTCCCTGAGTCTGATGTAATTGAATTATTTTATAAATAGAAATACGAATCTTTATTATCTTCATCCTTGATAATACCACGACCGCACTGGAGAACGGGCATATCTGGGAGATTTGATCTGTAGCAGTTACTCTTTGAACCACAGAGTTACTTTCATGTCGATATAGTTACTTGTTAGTTCATCTAGTTACTCTTCTTGGATCAAAGTTACTGTTTGATCTATACCAGTTACTTTTTGAACCACATAGTTACTTTCATGTCGATATAGTTACTTGTTAGTTCATCTAGTTACCCTTCTTGGATCAAAGTTACTGTTTGTTCTGCAGCAGTTATTCTTTGAACCACAGAGTTACTTTCATGTCGATATAGTTATTTGTTAGTTCATATAGTTACCTTTCTTGAATCAAAATTACTGTTTGATGTATAGCAGTTACTTTTTGTAACACAGAGTTACTGATGTACTATAACTGAGTGTCCAAATGCCAAACACAACATAATAACAACAACCAGCTAAAGTTATACGAACATTCAACCAATATCAAACTGATAGTGTCCAAATGCCAAACATAAAGCAACAAAACATAATTATATACCCACTGAACTGATGAACCCATATGTTCTAATGTCAAACAAAAAGTAACAAACCATAATCATAAACAGCTGATCTGCCTTCTGCGAAGGTTACTTTGCTGAACATCAAAGTTACTATTCTTTCATGCATTCAGACTTCTATTTGTGAACGGAATGCTGGACATAAGAAGAAGTAGTGTCTCTTGCAGATGTAGATGTTGAGTTGTCTGATGTTGTGGATGAGTCAACCTGAATGGGATTCACAGCTGATCCCGGTGCTGCTTGGTATATGTCCCTAACGAAGAGCTGATCTGCAGAGTCCTCCGATCCAGAGTATACTTCGTCTCCAGGCATTTTGAAGAGTGGAATAAGCTCAGTTGGTGTTTCTAAGTACTTATCTGTGATCCATGCTGTGATGGTGTGGTGATCAGTTGGCTTGAGGTAGATGATCCAACCTTTGCGAACACTGAGCTGTGTGAGCATCCTTTTCCAGCCCTTAGCAGTTGAAAGTGACCTGTTTTTGTTCTGCATAAGGGTGATCTGGAAAGACTGGTTTCCGATTAGGAAGGTGGTCTTGCCTGGATTGATTTGTAAATGGAGATGGTTCCATTCTATAGGAAGTTGAATGGTTTCTATTGTCTTGTCGTCAATGGTGTAGTCGATGGGCTGGATGAAAGGCTCCATGGTAGGCTGTGAAGAAGGTAGTTTGTGAAGAATTTGGCTTTGAAGAAGGTAGGTTGTTCTTGTTGGTGCTGCAAAGAAATGAGAGCACTGGATGAAAGGGCGAAATGAGAGCTCTTGGTGAATGGGCGGAATGAGGGTAGCAATGATCTGTGTTCCGTTTTGTAAGGACTTATCTTTGCACAGATGCACACTAGAGTCTGCAGACATTCTACTATTTTTGATAAGTCATGCAGATTTTCTACTGTTTTTGATAAGTTACAGATTTTCTAACGAGTTACTTTTCTTGGTGTTGCAAAGATGCACAGTAGAGTTTGCAGACATCCTACTGTTTTTGATAAGTTACAGATTTTTGAAGGTTACTTTTGTTGGTGTTTACATAGTTACTTTTTCGTTTGCTGAGTTACTTTCCCGATTCAATAAGTTAGGTTATATATCGCACAAGTAACTTTATTGTTGGATGAGTTACTTTCCCGATTTAATAAGTTACGTTATACATCACACATGTTACTTCTTTGTCAATAGAGTTACTTTTTCATCCAGAGAGTTACTTTCATGTCGATATAGTTAGTTGTTAGTTCATTGAGTTAGTTTCTTTCTCAGGGAGTTACTTTTTGTTTTACATATTTACTTTTTAGTTACTTTTTTGCTGGACGAGTTACTTTCCCGATTCAATAAGTTACGTTATACATCACACAGGTTACTTCTTTGTCAAATGAGTTACTTTTTCATCCAGAGAGTTACGTTATACATCACTGAAATTACTTTTTTGTCAAACGAGTTACTTTTTGATCCAGAGAGTTACGTTATACATCAAAGAAATTACTTTTTTGTTTAACGAGTTGCTTTTTGATCCAGAGGTTACGTTATACATCACAGAAATTACTTTTTTGTCTAACGAGTTACTTTTTCATCCAGAGAGTTACGTTATACATCACAGAAATTACTTTCTTGTTTAACGAGTTACTTTTTGATCCAGAGAGTTACTTTCATGTCGATATAGTTACTTGTTAGTTCATCTAGTTACTTTTCTTGGATCAAAGTTACTTTTCAGGATACATATTTACTTTTAAGTTCAGAAGATAGTTACTACACTCATGCAATGAGAACCTGCTGATCACAGTAATTATCATTAAAACAACTTTACAGAGTTTACTTCAGATTCTGTAACATAAGCCTTGCATTCCATAACCATATACACATATAACTGATGAACCCGTAGGCTCAAATGTCAAACAAAAAGTAACAAAACATAACCATAACCATTTACATATAGTACTAGTTGCAGAGTTTACTTCAGTTAACCATTTACAAAACATAACCATAACCATAACCATTTACATATGTCTAAGAGTTCTTTTTAATCTGACTTGAGCCAAGCATTCAGACTTGGCACAACATCTTCTTCTTTTTCTTTGTTATGCTTGTCACCTGCTCCTTCTTTGCTCTCTTGTTGTTCTCTAGTATGTTCTTCAACTGGCTGCAGTCTCCCCTTCTTCATCATTGTTTGGTAGATCTCTGCCCTTATTGCAGGGATGTCTTTGCTTGTGAAGTTCATTTCCTTCCCATTCACTAAGCATTCCAGATATTTCATAACATAGACTCCACAGTCAATATCATCATCTTCTTGCTGGGGGCAATCAGGGTACTCTATTGGCCATTGAGACATTTGACTTCCATGCTCAGGCACCCCCCTGAAGAATTCATGAACGAACCCCACCTGCATGCACAACATAACATTCATAAGTATAATGTAACCTACACTAGTTCATTCAACTATTTTCTAATAGTTTTTCTTTTTTGTTCCTTACCCATCTATTCACTTCTCGCTCAAATTTTAAACTTCCTGACATTGAGTTATAAGACCTGTGCACCCCATCCCTAAAACTTGCTTCTACAAAATGCCAGTGATTGTCATTGTTAAGTATTGTAAACACGGAGTCCATTGTCATGAATTCCTTGTCAGGTACATTGAAGAGTGGTTGCAGCATATCAATCTCTTTGATTGTTATCTCATCCGCCATCATGTTTAGCTTTTGCTGTAAAAACAAATTTGTGAATTACTTTTCTGCAAGCTTTAGTGGCCTTTTTGTGATAAATGTAATCTCGTGTGATAGCCTATTTGTCTTACCGGAACATAAGTGCTTAAGCAATGCCATGAAAGCAGTCCCTTCTTCCTCTTTCTGCTTGTTGTCTCTTTCAACATTTGTACAAAGCAATCCATTATCTGAAAATGCACAAGCATCAATTAGCAATCTATAATTTCGTAATAAATGTTTAATATTCCCTTACTTGTAAGGTGATTGCATCATCTTATCCTTAAACAACAGAGCTGATAAGTCCTTTCCCGTGCACCATGCGTCCTTTCCAAAAATCCATTCTCTTCTTGACCTGTGCATTTTTATTTTTTTTCAAAAGAATTCTCACTGAAGATGTGAGACAAAAATTTATGGATTGATCAAGTAATTCATAATAAACATGTGACTGATAGAACTTTAAAAAGTATCTACTTACACTTCATCAATGTTGTCAATAAATTCTTTCACATCCTCTTGCATCTCCTTTGGTCTAAAGTGCTCGAATCCTATGAATGTCGAATTCTTTTTCTATTTTTGAAGTACAAATTTTGGTTAGTAGTCTATGTAAAAGACATAATTTATTGCAGTTACTCTACTGTTTAGTCCATAAAATTGCTTTACATTCCATAATATTAGTCTATCATTATCACAGTTACTTTTTATATTAACATAGTTACTTTATGGATGACATATTCTACTTTTTATTTCAGACTGTTGCTTCATTGATGGAACGAGCACCATTACTAAACAAATTTTACCTGTGCATGCCTCCTTATCTTGATATTTTCCTCTATGCTCCCAATGACCGTCTGCATCTCCCCCTTCCTCTTTCTCAACATTTTAGTTGTTTTCATCTCAACTTCACCAAAATTTACATACTTCTCATTCACTCCAACTTCATTGTCTATATCCATCATTATGCTTTCCATTCCATCTTCTGTGAGCTCTGTTTTATCTGCTAGTTGTTCTTTTTCTTCTGTGTTTTTTCTTTAGTTGGATCTTCTTTAGATGGATCTTTTTCCATTTCATGTTGTGCTGGTTCTTTGGTTTCTTTAGATGGAACTTCTTCTACTTTCTTTGAATCTTGTGGTACATTTTCTGTCATTTTATCCACTAACTTTCTCCTTAGTTTAAGTTTGCTCAATCTTGGTCTTTCTTGTGTAGGTCCATGTTGGTCCATTTCCAACAACTTTTTCTTCAGATCACATGAATGCCAACTTTCATTCTCAATGAAATTGGGAGTTGGTGTAGCTGTAGATTGTGAACACTTGTAATTGTCAGCTTGGATCCTTAGCAATTTATTTTCAGATTCAACTTCCTCAAGTCTTCTCTTCAACTGCTCGTTTTCTACTCTTAGAGCAGTAAAAGCTTCTAGTGCAATTTTGTTGCATGTTTCCTTCTGCAGTCTCAGCTCGTCCTCAAGGATCAATATTCTATTCTCCAAGCTTCCTGAGACTTCTCTGCTTGTGTTATATGATGTAAGTATCTTCTTACTAACTACCTTGCTCTTGGCTTTATTTGCTGCGAGATAATAAGGCAAATCTTTCACTGCCTTTGCAGCTTCCCAATCATCATTGTCATCCTTCTTCAACACTGCAGAAACATGTGCACAAAAGTTATCAATTTATTATAAAGCTTTTATATTATTTGGCATATTTATTTTCACTTTACCCACACTGATTCTTACATTGTCATTGTCCAAACTTTTCAAATCTTTCACCATCTTAACAGGAGTTGCCCATCTTTTTATTCGTGGTTTTGCTTCAAAGAATGTAGGCTCTGCTATCCATGTTAACTCATAAGCCCAGACCTGTGTTGACAAGAAAAGTATAAATCAGTGTTTTAAATGTTCATATATGGATGTTTAATGTAACCAAAGTAACTACGAAATGTGTCACTTACACACAAGCACATTACACATCCAGTTGTGTAGAGTGTTCTTTTGCTTGTTTCCCCTCTTCTCCTCATCCTTATATTCTCACTTATAACTTTCATTTTCTTGAATATGCTCCCGTGCACTAATTTTGCCCAGTTTAACTGCCCTGTAGAAGTTACATCATCCAAATAATGTAGAAGGTAAATAGGGGCACAATAGCTAGTGTCCGGTAAAAGGAATGTTGCTAACAAGTGCAACATCCATGCACGCCACATATTTTGGTAGTTTTCTTCAGAGTCATTATTTGCAAATTCCTGCCAGAGTTTACTCAAGTTCTCCTTGTGTAACACATCCTTCTCTTTTATTTTCTTACTACTTTCACCAACTGTATCTTTTCCTCTTGTTGCTTTAGCAAAATCTTCCCATATTTTTCTTACAATCTGTGATTGCTTTCGTGGAACTATATCAATACCTTTACTAGGCAAACCTAGTATCACTCCTACATCTTCTACAGTCATCCTCGCCTCAAAACCTGGTGCTAACATGAACTTGTCGTCTTCCACATATCTCTCTATCAGATCTTCTAAAAGAGTTACATCTACAGTAAGATGAGGCATGGCTATTAGATTTACAAATGCAGTTGACTTCATCATCCTCATTTGATCAGTGCTATACGACATGCTGTTTTGTATGCTGTTGTAACCTTTTATGTAGCATCTATGGAAAAGCTTTCCTGTACCTTCATATATATGAAAAAGTTTGTGTTAATTTGTCTAGTTACTTTTTAGATTTCAGTGTTACTTTTTCAGTTCAACCTGTTATTTTCTATCCGTTACACCTACTCTTGTTTTCAGGTAGTTACATTTTCACTTTCAGAGTTACTATTAATTATTCAGAGTTACATAGTACAGTATCACATTTGCAAATGCGGTTTAGCTTTCTTGGATCAAAGTTATTGTTTGATTTGTAGTAGTTACTCTTTGAACCACATAGTTACTTTCATGTCGATATAGTTACTTGTTGATTCATCTAGTTACTTTTATTGGATCAAGGTTACTTTCCAGTTACTTTAGTTGCGTTCCTTGGATCAAAGTTATTGTTTGATGTATAACAGTTACTTTTTGATCCAGAGAGTTACTTTCATGTCGATATGGTTACTTTTTTGTTTCATCTAGTTACTTTTATCAGATCAAGGTTACTTTCCAGTTACTTTAGTTACGTTCCTTGGATCAAAGTTACTGTTTGATATATAACAGTTACTTTTTGAACCACATAGTTACTTTCATGTCGGTATAGTTACTTGTTGATTCATCTAGTTACTTTTATCGGATCAAGGTTACTTTCCAGTTACTTTAGTTGCGTTCCTTGGATCAAAGTTACTGTTTGATGTATAACAGTTACTTTTTGATCCAGAGAGTTACTTTCATGTCGATATAGTTACTTTTTTGTTTCATCTAGTTACTTTTATCGGATCAAGGTTACTTTCCTGTTACTTTAGTTACGTTCCTTGGATCAAAGTTACTGTTTGATGTATAACAATTACTTTTTGAACCACATAGTTACTTTCATGTCGATATAGTTACTTGTTGATTCATCTAGTTACTTTTATCAGATCAAGGTTACTTTCCAGGATAATTACTGTGATCAAAGTTACTCTATTGTCAGCACCGTTTCAGGATAATTACATTCGTATATAAGTGTAAAAATAATCAATATTACCTTCTTCTGCAATTTTTGCTTTTCCTTTTTGCTTGGTTTTTTGTTCCAAAGTCTTATTCTGGTTTCTTTTGCGATCTTCTGCTTCATCCTGTTCAACTTCTTCAGCATCTTTTGTGTCTTGCTCTTCAGTCTCTTCATGCACTACAGCCAATTGTTTGTCAGTAATGTCATGGACTTGTTTCTCCCTAGTTTTGTTTTAATTTTCTGGCTCTTCAATCTCTTCATGCACTACATCCAATTGTATATCAGTAACCTCATCGGCTGGTTTCTCCCCTGATGTGTTGTCAGTTTCTGGCTCTTCAGTCTTTTCATGGATTGCATCCAATTGTATCTCAGTAACCTCATCGGCTGGTTTCTCCCATGATGTGTTGTCATCTCCAGCAGTCTTCTGGAGAGTGTCAGTTGTCTCGACGTTGTATTTCTTCTTCTTAACTTTCTTATCTTTTCTCGGCATAGCATGTTCGCTGTGCTCTTCAATACTCTTCCCCGTTTCATCTCCTTGCAGTATGGTTGTAGCTACTTCTTCTACCATTTTGGACAAATCTTCATAGTGCTTGGTCAATAAATCTTCACTTTCCGTTATTTTTGTACTTCCCTTTCATATCGCCTTCTTTGCTTTTACCTTTGTTTTCCCCATTTTGATCTCAGCGGCAGAGACTGGGAAATGCAGTTGTGGCAGAAACTGCGGTGAATGCTGCAACGGAGAAGAACTCCACACACAGCAGCACAAGTACAGACCAGAGGCCGAAGAATTCGGATGTTGGGGTTGGGGATTTTGGGAATGCGGATGAATTCGGGAGTTCTGGAGCGGGAAGACGGCAGATTTTGGGAATCTCTGGCGGAGAATCAGTCGGGAATGTGCTTCTTCTGTAAGTTGCGCGCCCTTGATTTTTTTTTGGATTATTTACGATACTGCCACCACGTCTTCGGAAATGGGTAGCCACGCTACTACCCGCGCGGGCAATGAAAACACACTCAGATATATATATATATATATATATATATATATATATATATATATATATATATATATATATATATACATATAGAGTCAGGCTAGAATACACTTGAGTGCAAAATGAAAACCATTGATCTTCATTATCATACTATAACTAGGCTACATACAAATTTTTAGCCCATTTGGATGAGTGTAACTCACTCATCCGAGGGCAACAAAATCCAAGCACAAAACTAATTTGAAATGTATAATTTTTGTGGTCTTCATTACATGAGCTATACATATCCAAATGGGCTCAAATTTCATATATGAGTTGTTCACGAGATGTTTAAGAAGTTCAATGGATTAGATTTTCAAAAACATATTTCATCATGAAAAACTACTTGAGTGTATTCCACTCCGGATACACTCGAGTGTATTCTATCCTGACTCTATATATATGTATATATGTATATGTATATGTAGGTATGTATGTATATATATATATATTGATATATATATATATATATATATATATATATATATATTCATCATATGAGTATTCATAGATTTAGACTATGAGTATAGTTTCATGTAATCATATCTAGGGTTTATACTATAGTTACTCATTATATGTTTATTAATGATTTTTTGGTTGCAAACAAAAGTATTAGAGGTTTATGTGCATGTTTGGCTAAAACCAAAGGTCTAATAATACAAACATCACATCACATCCAAGTGATTAGGGTTCCTAGAGTCAAGACTAGGTTTTGGTTTATCACACTTGCTAAGAGTGATGGTCAATTCTACAAATGCAAATCGGAAAGTACTTTTCTTCTGGAAGAAATGATCAATCAAGGGAATAATGTAATTTTCATATACAATACCATAGTGACAAACATGTCCAAAACTAGTATCCTCTAATAATAGAAAATCCTTGGAAACCAACTTAGAATAAAACATCCACACTTCATTCCAATGGGTCAACAGATAAAATCTGTGACACTGATTACCTAAAAATCAAAGTAGAAGAAAACACAAATCATCACCATCAAAAAGTCACAATCAAATACCAATTTGATAACAAGGAGAAAAGATTCTAAGATATTTGTAATATCCTCAATTTTGGTTAAATTGAATTATGTAAATGAATTGACAAGTAATTTCCCCGATCGTATTATTGTTGGCATAATAATAAAATCATTTTTGTGGCATAGGTGAAACCCATGATCTATATAAAGTCTCGTAAGACTATTTACTATGTAAATAGGTTCCTGTGGCACAGGTTAAGAAAAGTAGAAATTTTGTGCTTAAATTAAGAATGGTAACCTTATTCATTATTGGAAAACTGAAATATAATATAACATGCAAGTTTTCAAAATAAAATAAGATATATGGTGTTTTAGATAACTAAAAGTGTAATTATCTATCCAAGAATGGCAACACAATTTTTGGGATATCAAACATGAATATTGAGGCCTAATTTTTGGCGTAATAGAATATAATAACAAATAGAAGAGAATTCTAGAATTTGGAAGAAAAGGTCTTTCTATTCGGTGTGTGTAATTAATTTAAGGATATTATAAAAGTGCAAGCTTCGTGTATAAAAGTTATTCCAATAAATCCCAAGAAATAGGTAAAGGTTGGCAAGACTTTAGTCAGTTCCCTCCAAGTTTCCATTGAAAAGGAGGTTCCTAGAGCCTTATAGAAAATCATGAAGATAGAGGGACCTACTTGACATAAATGAATTATATTCCTTTATGGAGAGAGAGAAAATGGGCATCTAATATTGTAAAGAATGGGATATGTGTTCCTCTCTTCTCTCTCTAAGTTCTCCACTCTGCCCTCTCTCTAGTCTCCCTGGTGGTGCCGCCACTGGGGGGAGGGAGCGCTACCTTGGCGCTTTCCTCCCCGTGGCTTCCACGCTGCCACAGTGAGACCCGATTGAAGCTGATGCGGTTTCTTAGAGCGATGGTGCGGTTGGGGATTTTCTCCTCGGTTGACCAGGAGGAAGGCAGACGAGACCAGGAGCATCGTGAGGGGCCAGGTTGTGGACCCGTAGATCGGCATTGTCGACCTAATTGACCTCCACCCAGTTCAAGAGTGACTGATGGAGATGAGCCCTCCCTCCCAGATCTGGGGTTCCTCATTTTATACTTTGTCTCCGAAGGCATCTCAGGCACTCCTTCTCTCCGAGGAGTCCTAGTTTGTCCAGGGATGTGAAAGCCACTTCATCTGTGACCTCTTGCTTGTTCCGACGATCATGATGCGGCGTTGTGCTCAGATCTAGTC
Organism: Alisma plantago-aquatica; assembly: GCA_963693085.1. Classification (NCBI taxonomy): domain Eukaryota; kingdom Viridiplantae; phylum Streptophyta; class Magnoliopsida; order Alismatales; family Alismataceae; genus Alisma; species Alisma plantago-aquatica. The sequence goes on along the minus strand of OY856412.1, from coordinate 1,178,520,448 downwards.
CCCACTCTGGGGTTTCAATTTCGACGTAGCAGAAGGACTCCCTTAGGGATCCTTGGTAGAGTACTGCTTTGATGCAGAGTCCACTCGACACACAGGGGATACCTCCTCGTCTTCATGCTGGTTCTTCACATCTGGCTGAAAGGTGGATGGGCGGGGGTCCTTGATGGGTGGCTCGGTGGCAGTGGATCATCGGTTCTGTTCTGGTAGTGCCATCCTCAAGGGTTCGCTAAGATGTTGTTGTGCTGCTCACAATGTGTTCGACAATTTTCCCCTATGGGCAAGGGCATAAGTTGGCAGTTGTGCTCTGCTCTTCTGCACGAGGGTAGTCACATATGTTCCTGGACTATGGCCACAAGGTGATGTGTGGGCTGGGTCGAAGGGGGGCAGTCTTCTTCTCCTCACTGGTCCTCCTACTGTAGCATGAAGGCAGATCACAATGTGTTTGATGATCTGCTCCTATGGAGCTAGATCCCTGGGAGGCTGAATCTTAGAATTTCAGCAATTACAGAGGACCTTGTGCTACTTGGTTTCTGGTTCTTACATAAATAAATAACTAGGTGAACCTTGGACATTGGCTTCAGTGGTTCAAGATGTCTTACTTGGAAGATTAGTCCATACAATTTCAGAGGAATGAGGATAATGGCCAGTGTGCAATTGATCATCTAGCTGAGTTATTCTGTTCTAAAGGATCCAATGTTGTGTCGGTCCTCTTGGCGGTTTCTTTTGTTTGCCAGAAACTTGATGACCTGGATGATAGTAGTGAAGTTTCCTACTATATTGCTCCTAAGATTTCCAGACTGCTGAAGTGATGCTTCAGCTGCCCATGTTGCCACAATTTCAGAGGATGAGTCTATTGCCAGCATTGGCATGTGTAGTTAGGATGGTCATTTCAGTTTCACTGTTATCTCTTGAGTTAGTATTACGAGTTTGTTTTCTTCTTTTATCTAGGTAGATGGCTACTGTGTAGCTTGTGTTTAGCTTGTTTTTTATTGTTGTTTGAATGTCTTCATCCAGGGTTGTAATGGGGGCACAAACTCTTTTTTACCCAAAGTTTTGGGCACCAAATTTTTTTCAGTAACAAGATTTTTACCGACCAAAAAAGGAGAAAAGGGAATCTAGCATTATATTTTCGATATTCAATCATTCCCAATTCAAGATTAAGTTGTTGTAGGATTTCCTATAAAATTTGGAGTCAGTTGGAGGAAAGAGGGTGGAATTATAGATTTTATTTGGTTTCCATTAAGTGATGCATTAAAGAAAATATGCATCTAAATGTCACTTTTAATGCAACCAAAATCTTAGGTCCGACCTTCCTTTTAGGTAGCATGTCCCAGGAGCCATCAAATATAAGATCAACATTGTTGAGAGTATCCTCTACCTCCACCTAGGAAATGAAAGTCGTGCATTGTAGCTCCTTCACTCTCTCTTATCTCTCTCTCCCTGGATCAAATCCTCTCCTAAAAGGACTTCCATTGAATTCATAGTGTGAAACCAGACCCAACCATCCCTACTTGCCCTTATTTCAGTACTGATTGGGGACTTTCCCCAAAGGATTGTTGGAGTTAGACTCCATTGAAGGCTGGCTTGATAGACATGCCTATATAATGATCCCTAGGTTGTTTTTAGAACAAGAACAAGAATGAAGAGACCCAACCATCCTTTAGGGGTCCTTCCCTACCATAATCACTCCCTAAAACTCCACAAATCATCTCCCTTAATACCTTGTTCTTCTTGACCCATGCATGCTTATGGTTGGCACCATCTCAGTAACCACTTTTCTCAAGTAATGGGTCGAGTGACTCTGACAAGTCCGTGCGAATGCACCTACTATGATGGCTTTGTCACCAAGGCTCAAGAGTGTGGAGTCAAGTATGAAGTTGAATGCCGGCTACAATGGTAGGAAGAGGAGCCGCTTGAAGCAGAGTTGAAGATGATAACCGCCACAATTACATCACTGCTCTTGGGATCATGTGTAGAAAGGTGACAAATTTCTGGTCTTTCAACCCCTTTCCTTGACTTGGCCACATAGATGCAGAAAACCAAGTTGGTGAGAGCCTATTGGCTCTGGCCTGGCCCCGCACCAACAAGGATGATCTTATCGATGTTGACATGGCAACGTTCTATTGGATTGATAATATTCATATGGCAATAATTCTAGAAATTAATCGATAACTCAGTTGGAGACGTAATATACATGAAAGTTTATCAAAACAATAACAGGACACATATAAAATATTGTTGTGACCTGATTCTGATCCCAATTCTTAAAGTGCTGATAATTTGTGTTAAAGTGGTGATTAATGCACATAAACCTAGTGTTTTATGAACGGTTTCTTAATGATTTTAAAAAAGATTCTTTGTGATGTAATCAGCTAATGTGGAATATAATGGTAATTTAATATGTTTACGATCATGATGATGTAGAAATAGGTTTTCTGATGTGAATAACCATGCATACGAGGAACCAGGTTTATGAAGTTCAAGATGATGACTTATGACAATGAAAATGTATTCAGACTTTTGTAGGTGTTCACAATCAAAGGATATGATTTGTCTAATAACTAGGATTTTACCTAATGTTTAATATGCAATGGAACTAAGGATTGCACCCTTCTTCCTTATCCAAACCCTAAACCCTAGATTAGGATGCGAGTAGGGTTTAATCAGATTAACATGATGGTGACACTTTAGGATTTATGTACATGCAAATTAAATGTTGAATTGCTTGGATAATTGATTGGATTGCTTGAACATACTTGAAGTATATACTACATAATCTACATGGTTCACCATTGAGGTATGTAGTTATGATTATGACTACCCACAATATAGTCCAGGTGTGTGGTGAGGTTTCTCAAATTTTTAACAATTAAATTGTTGGTTGTTTATTTACATTTTGTTCAATTATAATTCCACTATGAGTATTACCAAGGAATAATATGTGAAGAAAATGCCAGTTCTTTTTTTCAAGTAGTTGATTGATTATATGTCTTTATTATACTTGCACACTTTTGCATGCACCCCACATCTACAATATAGCAATATGTTGAGCCACATTTTTGTTTCACAACATTTTTGGTACATGCTAAATATGAAGATATCAAGATATGATGGACAAATGAAAATTACCTAAAGACATTTAAGCTAACTTGTAAGGAGGATTAGACAAATACTTCTTCTCATATGTATAGTTCTTGTGTAAGCAATTCATGTAACTTCTTAGAGGAGCATCTTGTATACAATATTTGAATCGATTGAAATTATTTACTATTATTTATTATTTGGTTAAATCTAGATCCTTGGAAATTTTAGGAAATGGCTCTCAACTTTTTGGGACTTTCTTTAATTTTGGGATGCAGAAAAGTGAGGTCATTACAATATACTCGATCTCCTGCTAGTATGGCCATCTGTGTCTCGAGCTACTCACCCTAGAGTAACTCTCCATAAATTTGGTCTGTAATGCCATGATGACTGGCAAGAGAAAATGAAGATTGAAAAATTCACATCTTTATGAAAATTCAACAAATAAGTATAATAAAAGATACATTGAGTATGCTTTAACCCATATGTTAACAACAACATCATCCTCATCTATGATAGGATTCCCCTAAGAAACATTTGCATACCTCCAAGACATTAGTTGTGCAACACCTTCTAGAACTTCAAAACTGCAACAACATCAACTTGTCACAATAATTTGAATAAGTGGAATAAAGCATTGCATTCTCACAACAACATGAAAATAGAAAAATCATAAGAGAAAAAGTATATTTAGTCATCCTCAACCTAAAAACCAAAAAGAACATAGGGAAACACAAAATATGAATTTTTCCAACAAAGGCCAAATTAGCCAAACTGATGATAAAGGAAGTAAGGTATATCTTGCCAAAGATGAATGGATCTGAAGACCATAGGAAAATGTCATTGAAATCACTGATCCAAATCTCTAACTCTGACAGAACTATGCCTCACATTACATTGCAGAGCCACCACAAAACTGAACAATCAACCAGGAGGATCCACCATAGAATAACTTGATTCATCATTGTTTCTCTCTCCTTCAATTATTGATGTCGCTATTGTTTATTCAGACTAATTTGCTAGTCATCATTGCCACTAAAATGGAGGAAATGAGGAGGATGCTCAATGTCCCCTAACTCCCCCTCTTAACACAAATTTGTGCAAAAACTACCAAAAGGTCATGTTTTTAATAGAAATTTTAGAACATTCTAAATCATAAAAAACATAGAAAACCCTGAAAATGTGAATAACTTATCAAAATTTGTCAAAATCCAAAGATATCCAATATTCCCTTAAAAGTTGAAAATCAAACTATTTATTAGGAAGATGAAATCTTTTGACCATCCTAAACTTTGAGTATCTCATTAATCCCAAATCATCGATTGAGATTCATGCTTTGTTTGCTTCAAAATGGTCTTGGACAATGACATTAAACTAGACCATGTACAATCCAAATATTTTCGGGTTCTAGATTATGACCTTAAACTGTATGAAATAATGGTCTTGGACTATGACCTCAATCTAGACCATCTATAATTCCAAATCTTCTTAAGTGCTGAATCATGACCATAAACTGTTCCAAAAAATTGCAACACCCCACATCTCAACCATGTAATTCAAGGTTCTCAAAAATTGTTTCATAAATCATTAGACTTAATTTAAATAATGTGAAATAATAATTTTCGATTTTAAATAGAAAATAAAATGTAAGTAAATAAAATATTCTCTCTCTTTCCCCTTTGTGTGTAAATTAATTTCCTTTGTCTCAAAATGTTTTAACTTTCACCCTTTTCCTCTCTCTTCTATATAGCTCATACACATATTAAACATAATGAGTAAACTCGTTAATTAGATAAATGTCTTTGAGCACAAATTACAACCCCAATTAACTAAACATGGAAAGTCACTTCAAGTGATTTATCCTTTTATTGCATATAAACCAGTTTAGTCATCATACAAATGTATTGGTTAACAGTTAGTTAAAGCCCAACAATAATAACCTAAGAATGTTATACACCCTTTTGTTAACTTATGGACAAATGTTGAAGTCATTATGACCTTGTTTGACCCCTTAAACAAATTGGAAAAGATTCCTATATATTATTTAGTTAATTCAAACAACAATTAATTATTGCAATATATAATCTACGATTTAGTTTTTTTGAAGAGCTATGAATTTATTTTCTTTTCATGCTCATACTCGATCTCCATTTTAATGTGCACCATATCCAATGGACTTTAGGTCATTTCAAACCTTGAGTTTCTCATACAACAAAAATATATTCCCTAACTTCCTTCTACAATCTCTCTCTCTCTCTCTCTTAATCTCTCCACCTTGTCTTGAGATTTCTTTTATGCTTAGTCATAAACTCTCTCTCCAAAACTAAATGAATGACCACTCAACCTTGCTTGTTGTCAAATGAGAAAGTGTTCATTATGTCTTCAGCCCCTCGTCACCATGGTTGAGAAGAGACCATGAAACCCTATGCCATCTCTATATAAAGGGTTTAGCACCACCCTCAGAACACATGCTTTCCTCCTATAGCACTTAGATCCACCCTAACGAGCCCCATCTACTTCTTTGACATCCTCCATCCGGTTCAGAGGACCTACAACATGTATAATGGAACTGAAGCAATAGTCAACATCATTTAGACTCCCTCATCCTTTTCCCATCATATGTTTCTATCATAATTCACCCATCCATTCCACCATAGATATCTCCAAGTAGATGCTCAGAAAGGTTGATGACATGGTGCTCGAAAGGTCTCTAACCTTGAGAGGACATCGTAAGTGTCTGTGTAGCACCAATGAATCTCTTTCACACCCTGATGGATGTTTTTCCTCAATTATTCAATATTATTTTGATTATCAATCTTGTATCCCCTACTTATTTTGTTCCTCCAATGCATTTCAAGGACACAAAGGTCCTTTTTTATTTGCAATTATTGTGCTAGCATTACTGACTCCTGACAAACATGACTACATATTATTTTCTTACTGGGTTAGTGTGCTTTTATCCCTTGGATCTTCAATTTTTTACCAACCATGGCGGTAACAACTAACTTGGGAACTTTATCACCTAGAGGTTCGAGTCTTGTCTTGTTGATTTCACCTTACCATATGAAATCATATGGGGAACTCAATTCCATAGGATCAGCCTTGCTTCCCTACTCCTATTAGAGATTACGGGTAGCCAAATATCCTCCTTGCTCAAGACCAATGAGGAAGATGGCAAGAATTAAATCCCATAACTGCCATCTCACTCGCATGGAAATTTGCAATTTTCTATTCACGCCTTTCATTCAACAACAATCAGAGTTTTGATTATCTTAAGAGACTAGTTTTCCCACACTTCTTTTACTAAATGTAACACACTTCTTGGTCTATTATGTATTTATCCTTTTATCTAAATAAATTTTGTTTAAATGTTACATCTATAGTTTTCTTGATGCTTATTGATCATATTCACAAAATTTATATAAATTGCATATTACTTTAGACAATTGTGGACAGATATGATTTAGAAAGGGCTTTCAATAAGCAATCAATCTAACCTAGTTTTATACCTTGATTTATAAATATATTCCCTTCATTACTAGAATGATCAAATTTGGGTTTTGACAACAATGAAATAAAGTATACATCATATGGTTAACCTATATTATAGGTCTTAGAGCCTAATCAGGACAAGAGAATTTTGACCTACTGTCTTTCTCCAAGTAGATTGGACATGTTGTTGTGCACTTGTACTTTTAATTGTTGAATGTTATATATATGATTAGGAAATAAGTACATTTAGTAAAATTTAAATGATGTTTCAAATGATACTTTTGTACATTCATTGCAGGATTGATTTCATTATGATTAAATTTATGATATCACTTTCAATAAAGTAATGATTTGTGATCATATAAGGAATTTTTTTTAAATTTCATATTCACTATTAATAGGGAGAACTACCATAATGATTCAAGAGAAATAAATCCCATCATGTTTCAAGAGGGAGAAATCCATTATGTCTTGAGAGGGTGAAATATTAGTACCAAGATTATATTCATGTTAATGTTAAGAAAAAGATTAATATTAATGTTGAAATATAATTTATTAAGATTTATATGATTCTTGTAATTATGGACCTTAAGATGTCATTATGAACTTCCTAGAAATCATGGGATCTCCTAGAATCATGAGCCCCTATGCGAGCAATTATATAGTGATGCTATTTCCTCATTCAATTCTTCATGTTATGGAGGTTTCAAAAATGCTTAAGTAAAATATGATGTCAAAGTTTCTTTATGTTAATATACATACTTTTCTTTTTTTAGTAGTATGATGTACTCATGATGATTAATATCATTTGCATTGCTAGGGATGCAATGTCCCTAGATTTTGGAGCAAGTGATGATTGAGGAAGAAATCTTCAAAGACTAAAAGGCATACAGATCTACCTAGTATGGTGCAATCTACCTAGATGATCCATTCATTAGCATGATTTAATTTATGCCCTATTTTATGTTTTTCCATGATTGTCCTAGATAGATGTAAAACTTGAGAAAGTAATTGTAGTTTCTTATTCCATGACAATGTATCAATCATATCAAATGTAATACATGGTGAATAATTACTTAATTAGAATGTTTATTATGTTCATGACATTCCCCCAACCTCAATTATCATATGTTATGGAGAACATGGGGATTCCTTCCAATTTCATGTATATACATATGGGTATTACAACGTGATATCAGAGGAAATAGGTAGATGGCCACCAGGAAAATATTATTCACATGTTCTAAATCCTAGGTTATGTTCTTTTTTAAGATGGATGCTATGAAATATGAGAAGGGCAAGGAGAAGATGGATGACACGACTATTTTCTCTTGCAAGGGAAGTGAGCAAGAAAGAAACCCTAAGGTAATACTAGATGTCATAGTTCATACACTTGTCAACCCCTATGAGTTGACACTAGTAGATTTCATGATGATAAGGTCTGACTCTTTGTTCTGGTGAAGAGGAAGTAGATGTAGTTACTATGGATGAGAATGGATAAGATGTGTGGAACACTAATATGTGACCTAGACTGTTCTCAACACTCTAGCATTCGATTTGCAACCCACATGCTAAAAGGAGCAACCCATATGTGGGAGAATATTCTCAACTCAAGATGGCCTGATGCACATACACTCACATGGCTTGAGTTTTTTGAAGCCTTCTAAGATCGATATGTGTCTAAGGCTATGACATATAGGAAGGAGGAAGAATTCATCAACTTATGAAAAGTTGGTGATATGATTGTCACTCAAAATTCTGTGATGTTTTGATTACTCCAAAAGTATGACCATAGAAAAAAAGAGTATGAAGAGCTAAGAAGTTTAGTTGAGGACACTAACCTAAGATTTTTCTTATCAGGAAGAAGCATCCAATCCTTTCAAGAGGCCCTTGATGTAACATAGTGTTGGAATACCGCCATAAAGGATCAAATAAGGAGGAAGTTCCCTAGATAAACAACCATCATCCTCCTTCCAACAACCATGTTGGGATGAGAAAGGCACCTAAGCCTAGAGTTGTTGAACAACCTGAGTACCCCAGTGTACAACTTACAAGATAACACATGAAGGCCTATGCAAGTATGACATAGGAGCATGCTACTATTATGGAGAGCCTAGACATAGCAAGCTTGATTGTCTTAAGCTCCCAAATAAGGACAAAAATAAAAATAAGAATCAAAATCCATCACCTAGGATACAAGCTAGGTTTTTTCCCATGGATGTATATAAAGAAGAAGAGGACAAAGTACTATATGTATCCTGTGGATGTAGATAAAGAAGAAGAGGATCAAGTACTATACATATATACATACATACATACATACATACATACATACGTACGTATGTACATATGCTATGGAGAAGCATCTCTTGATTTACCACCCTCTCAGGCGTCCGACCTCCGCTATAGGTTATGGGAGAGGGGGAGAGAAATCTTTCTCTCTTAATCCCATACATACGTACATACATATATATGGGCCCATATTCAATACCCGTGCGGGTAGCTACCCGCCCCATCTTTTGGTTACTTCTTTTGGAGTTTCTTACTTTACACATGTAGAGGTTTACTTTACCATGCAAACTATTACTTTTCATGCATAAACATTTACATTTGTAACAACTATAACAAATATACAATTACATATATATATTTGTTGTGTATTCTGCCTTATTTTACTTTTTTAGTCGTACAATTACTTTTTTTATCAACATAGTTACTTTTTTGTCCATGGAGTTACTTTTCTGACCATATGGTTACTTTTCGGGAGGCACAAGTAGTGAAAATGTAGGATAACCACCAGGCAATGACTAAACAAACTATATATATGTATGTATGTATGTATATATATATATATATATATATATATATATATATATATATATATATATATATATATATATATATATATATATATATATATATAATGCAAAATTTAGAACCCAAATGACATTGGATAGTTAATTAGCTACAACTAAGGGGCAAGTAAAACCCTAAGGTGGGTAGTACCTTAAAGGATATTTTAGGAATGAAATTTAATGAAGGTGAGTAGAATTGTGACACCCAAAAGTTCAACCATATAATTCAAGACTCTTAATGGTATTGTAATAAATAAAACTTATGTGTGGGACCTGATGTAAATAACCCCAACTAGTATTCTTTCATTTTAAATATCATATAAAATATAAAGAAACAAAATATTTACATATCTTTCCCATTTGTGCATTAACTGATTTTCTTTATCTCAAAATTCACTGGCTTTAAACTTTTCCCTCTTCAAAACACATAAAATTTATAAATATCTTTAACTATTGATTATGATGCCAATTAACAAGAATTATAAAGTCAGTTAAGATCATTTATAATTTTAATATATATAAATCAAGTTAACAAGCCTTGTATGGACATATTAGTTAATAGTTAGTCAAAACCCCAAACTAATTACCCAAGAATGTTCTATACCCTCTAGTCTACTTATGATCAATTTTGAAGTCGTTATGATCTTTTTTGACCCTTCAAAATAATTTGGAAAGATTTACATATAGTTTGTAATAAAATTCAATCCAAATTGTATTAATGTGCTTATTCACATATAGTCTACAATTTATCTGTTGTCACACTCCCTTGATTTATTTTCTTCACAATCTTATGGATGCATTTAGTTCACACCTAATCCAAAAGATTCTACATCATCTTTAACCTTCAGTTTCTCGTGCGAATGCAAACTATTTTCTCTAACATGCTTCCATATTCTATCTCTCTCTCATTCTCCATCTTATCACAAGATTTGGCCAACTATATGTCAATGGTGTTCAGTTCCATTGTGCTTTAATGGTCCTAATACCTTGGCAAGGCATTAGGCAAGTTTGCATGACCTTAACAAAGAAATTTCAAGCCCTGATTGGTATTTTTTGATGCCAATTCAGTGTGTTTGATCTCAAATTATTGTCCCAAATTTCTCTTGTTCCATCAACATGTTTCAAGTAAAAGAGGTCATTTTCCCATCACTATTTATGCACTAGCTTCATAAACTCCTCACAAATGTGATTGTTTCTTCTTTTCTCACTAAGTCATTGTGCTTTAACACCTTGCATCTTCAATTGCTTTCCATCAATGGCAAAAACAACAAACATGGGGGACTTAACACTTGGAGGTCCAAGTCTAGGCTCGTTGACTTCACCTTGCCACTGGGAAACTTATGGAACCTCAGTTTACAGGAACAAGCTTGTTTCCCGACTCCCTATAGAGATTAAGGATCGTAGAGATCCTCCTCACACATGAGAAATGGAGGAAAATGCCAGTGAATCAAATCCCTCAAATTATGTTGATATTTTAATCAAGTGATCTCAATCTCATGGGAATTTTTGTCTTTTTACTTATTCCTTTGATTCATCAGCGGTGCAACTCTTTTCATTTGCTCAGATGACTACTCTGCCCCTGCTTGTTTGATTAAATGTAACATTTCATTTGTTTTCTCTATTTTTTCTCCTTTTATTTAAGTTGATATGATTTAAGTGTCATACCTATATTTTTCTCTTTCATGATTGTTTTTTATTTGCAAAATCCATAGAAATTGCATACGACCTTAGAAAAATGTGGAAAATAATGCATTGGGAAGGCCTTTTTAACAAATAAGATCTAACACTATTTTTTACCATGATTTTCCACATGTGAGCTCTTCATTGTTGAAATTACCAAATAAGGTTTAGTTACAATAATTATGCATAAAACATGTGGTTAACCTATATTACATGTGCTTAGAGACGAATATGATGAGAAGTTTGATATAGGTGTCTAGATCCAAGTAAACGGGCCACTCTATTGTCAGCGTGTACTTCTGATTGTTTAATATATATATATATATATATATATATATATATATATATATATATATATATATATATATATATATATGAATATGATTAGGAAATAAGTATTTTTCGTGAAATTCTAATTATGCTTCAAATGATGCTTCTTTATATTCACTACATTATTTATATTTTTATGCTAGTAGTTTATGATGTCAGTTTCACTAAAGATATGATTGATGATCATGCAAGAAAAGAAATATTATTAGGATTTCATATTCATATTTGAGAAGGAAAAATCCCATTATGACTAAAGTGGGATAATCCCATTATGTCCCAAAATAGAGAAATCCCAATATGCTCAATAGCCATGATTAAGAGTTTATATTAAATTTTAATAGGGATAAATATCATTATGTTTCAAGAGTGAGAATTTCTATTATGTTCCAAGAGGAAGAATTACTGTTTTGTTCACGATGCAAGGTTATTCCAATGTTAATGTTAGGATAAATATTTATGTTAATGTTAATAAATGGAATCAATTAAGATTTATTGCTACTTGCAATTACCTTAAGAGGTCATTATGAGTTTCCTAGCAATGATTGATTTTCCTAGAGTTATGTACTCTTAAGTGGGTGATTATATAGAGATTAATATATACACATTAAATTCTTCATGTTATGAGAAGTTAAAAAAATTCTAAAGTTAAATATGATGTTAAGTTTTCTTTATGTCAAATGTAGATACTTTTATTGTTTCTATAACGTGCCATTACCATTCACCAATGTTGATTATTTTGTTTTCATGTATAGGCACAAGATTTCCTAGATTTTAGAGCAAGTGATAATCAAATAAGAAATGTTCAAGGACTTAAAGACATAAAGATCTACCCAGAGGGGTCTGTACTACCTTAATGATCCATTCATTTTCTTGATTTTATATTTCCTATTTTTTTTACCATGAGTGTCTTAGCTAGACAAAAAAAGTAAGAAAGTGGTTGTAGTTTCTTATCTAATGAAAAATCTATGAATCATTTGAAATAAGTACATGGTGAATGTTTATTTATTTGTATTGTTTAAGTTTTGTGACATTACTCCAACCCCATGTACCCCATTTTATGAAAAACATGGGAATTTCTCCCATTATCATGTGCCTACCTGAAGGGGAATTACAGAAATGGTATTGGACTATGACCATAAACTATACCCCAAAAAATTCTTCTAGATTGTTACCATAAACTAGACCATCAAAAGTTCTAAATCTTTTTGGGTCCTTAATCATGACCTTAAACTATACCAAAAAACTATCACAGACTATGATCTTGAATTAGACCATCTACAATTTTGAATCTTTTTGGGTCTTGTATCATGACCTTAAATTGCACCAAAAATGACCCCAAACTATGATCTTAAAGTGGGCCGTCTATAACTTGAAATCTTTTAAAGGTCCTAGACTATGACCTAAAAATGATCCAGCCTAAGTCTCAATTTTCTCTATTTTTGAGAATTTTCTTTCTCAAAAATCCTAACAAGAAACATGAAACTCTCTAGGTAGTTGTCTAATGCTCTAGGGAACAACTAATTGTCCATGTACAATATTTAATCTTGTGCAAAAGTTGTCCTCATTGTTGGATAATTATTCTATACCCAATCTTCTATACTTGGAGCAACCAAAGTCATGGGACCTAGATTATGACCTAAATTATTCTATAATTATTCTATACTTGGAGCAACCAACGCCCTATCACAAACAAGGAAACTCACCACATTTACCTTCTTAAAGTTGTGATCTTGACTCTAAATTGGTTTATTTTGTCTTATGCTTGACCTAACTCACTCATATAACTATATTACAAAGAGAGAGAGAGAGGGAGATGTTAAGTTTATTCAAGATATTTTCACAATAAAGTATTGTTTGTGATCTTTAATGATTTAAAATCTCTATGTTCATACATCTTTTTGAATTTCAGTCATACTCTCATTCTTATCCCAAACATGGTCATAAGAGGAGTAAACGATTGACACTTCCTTTTTCTCACTTGGAAGAAATCCATGATAATGTTTATTATCTAGATAATGATGGTGTTGATTCCATTTTGACATGTTTTCTACATTCTTTAACCTATGCAGTCCACTCATTTTCACCCATTTTACCCAATATGAGGGTTTCTACAAAAAGTGTACTTCAATGGACACAAATGCAATTTTCCCTTAAACTCTGGGTTTTATAAGCCTTTTTCCATAAATTTCTCAATTGGATTATCCTAAATGAAATATATATTTCATTCAATCGTATGGATACTTAGTTGCCTTTATCCTCACAAATATTCATATATTTTTGAATTACTCCAAATCCACTTTATTATCTGATTATTATCTAGAATATTCTGCAAATATCAAGAGAATCACACTGAAACAAGACATGTGTTATCCTACTTGGGGACACCCACCAGATTGCAACCATATGCTATATGTCACATAGTATATTTGTGCAATCCCAAGCTTGCCCATCACGACACATTTCCATGATCTGCCACCCTTCCATAGTCTTACCCTAGGAAACCCCAAACCATAATTATAACATATATAAAACCCCCATACCCATTATATTTCGGGCCTATTTTTTATTCTCCAGAATCTGTAGGATCAACAACCCTCTCTTTAGTTCATATCTTATTTGTTCTTAGAGGAACCTTCCACTAATGAACTAGTTTTCTAAATGTTCTTAGGTTGAATGACAATAATCTCGATGTCTAAGTAGTTTATCTCAAATCCTTCAAATTTGATATTAATTGCTCATAACTGCCCCAATCTATTCATAATTACCTATCCAATATGAATTTCTCTTCGTTTATGTGATCCCATCATACTATGTTACTTTCATTTTTGAATACAAATGAAATCTTACCTATAAGAGAATTATTCTCATATTGTGTCTCTTTCTCGTACACACTAGTCTTAATCACCATGGATGGATACCCTCTGTGAAAGATACTGAGGTGATTAGAACTCCACATATAGAAAAAATTAGAACTTTAGGGAAGTGACGGGAATGATTTGTCCATCTCTAGCCCCATGGATCTATAAACATACCTTTTTTATTAATTTTTATCATTTTTTTTAATCCAACTTGCAACCAATATAACTCAAGATCATTACAAAAAGGTCTCAATACTCATTTACCATTCAAGATGATGATACTGACACCTTCCACATTCTGAACAAGATTACCAAATCCACGATCTATTATGATTTCTATCTTTTTCCTTATCTTCCCTAGGGTGGAGTCAAAACATGAGTTTTTTAATGTTTTGGCACTAATTTAAATATTTATCTCGTTTTTCCTTGTTTTAGAATAAAATGTGGTGGTAATTACAAGCGTTATCATTTTTATCAATTTTAATAATGTTCTAGCGACCACCAAATTAAGATTCCTCTAAGGATTTATTTTTTGGGTCAATAAACACCTAAAGCTAAAGGAGGAGTTGACAAGAAAGGAAATTGTCACCACTATCACAAGATTAATGTTGGTAAAGAAGTTGCCCTCTCTACATCATGGAACTAAAGAAGAATAATTAGATAGTAGTGATCTGCACTTTAGGGATATTTGTTATTGAGGTAAACTATCTACTTCTCCATTTTGGGTATTGGATACTAGATGCGACTCTCACATTTGTTCACATATGCATGATCTTAGAAGATCTGGCTCCTTAGGGAAGGGAATGGTGGAACTAAGAGCTTATAATGGAGAAAGATTTGTTGCCAAAACTGTTGGCACCTACTATTAATCTTTACCCAGTGGGATTGTAATAGAGTTAAAGAACTACAATTATATACCTATAATAGGTATTATTTATTGACCTTATTTAGACAGATCATCTATGAATTTCAAATAAACAATGGTCGAATTACTATCTCAAGAGATGAAATATTCTGTTGCAGTGCCCTAATGTCTTATGTTCATTATATATTGGATCTTGAGACAAGTATATATAACATATATATCAAGAATTTAAAACTTAATGAATCAAACCAAACCTCATCTTTGGAACTACTGTCTAGTAGCAAACGTATATGAGAAATGCATTTACAAACTCTACAAAAGTAGTTATTTAGAATCTTTTGATTTTTGATCAACAACAACATGTTAATCTTATTTATTTATCAAGATGACATGAGAACACTTCAATGGAATTAGTGAGAGGTCAAGTGACTTATTAGGAGTCATAAGTATTGATTGTGGACCTTTTATCACAATTACTAGATTTGGGTATCAATACTTCATTACATTAACTAATGACTTTAGTAGATATGGATGTGTTTCATATGAACAACAAACTAGAATCTCTTCAAAAGTTCAAGGAATGCATGAAATAAGTATAAAACCAACTTGGAAATATTAAAGCATTTCAATCTGATTGTGGTGGGGATTATCTAAGAGAGGAGGTATGAGTGACCAAAGTATTGTATCACAATTGACTCCATATGGAACACTACAACATAATGGATTGTCAAAAGAAGGAATGACACCTTTTTGGACATGATATCATCAATGATGAGATTATTTTATTTCCTGGCTTAGTTATTGGGATATTCTCTTGAAAATGTTATGTTTATACTTAACTTTAGACTAGCATTTACCATGCATGCAACAATAACTATAGTTTGTGTAGTAATTGTAAAACCCCTGATCTGGGTTTTGGGCTAACCCTATTTGCTTTTGCTTGATGATGTACATAGAACATTGTTCTAATCATTTGGGATGTTCTTAGATCTTGTAGAGATCTTAAGTTTCTAGTTTGAAGTTGTTTGGATGTTATTTCTGCTTTGTGTGCTACTTTTGGTGTAAATTGCAATTTACCCAAAGTACATGGTGGATGTGCAATTTGTCACTTTCTAGAGGAGAGAGGAAGAAGTGGGTGCTTTTTTTAGCCTTGGATGAGTGGTGGCATCCTCGGTGGTGACTAGGGTTTTCTAGGGTTGCCTTGTTTTGACCTTAATGTGCCTTCATGATGGTAGCAACATAGATAGAACTACGGGCTATTTTGGATGTGTTTCGACCAAAACTTGCCTATGCTTGATGTTTTTATGACCACAAAGGTTTGGGGCTATGTGTTTTGACCTAGATGCTTGTCTTTTAGTGTTTTGACCCCTTTGAAGGTGGTGAGTTTGTTTCGAACTAGGTGAGCTATTTTGACCCGTTTTGACCTCTAGGAGGTGTTGTGAGCTAAACCACTTGTTGGGGACCAAAGTAGGTCGACACTTAACATAGGTTTTATAAACATCTCTTGCATTCATGGTTTAAGTGGTTTCATGTGGGTTTCTTTGGTGGACAAGTGTCCCTTAGGTGCCTTAGGGTGTTGACACCTCATCTTTGACCTTCTCTCTCACCCCTCATGTATATAACCCCTTATCTCTCCATACAAGTGAACCCTTTTCAGCCAATCTTGTTCCTCTTTCTCTTTTGGTCGACTTGGAGCCTTGGGAGGAAGAGGAGCTGACCTTGGATCTCTTAGTGGTCAGATATCTTGCTTTTGGTGATTTTTATCCATCTTCAACCTTGGTAAGTATCTCCTCTTATTTTGCAACATTTTCCATGGAATGTATACTCCATGTTCTTCCATTTTCTCAGCCATGGGCCATGCTTGGATGTGATGGTCATTCTTGAGGATGAAACCCTCATCACTAGGGTCATAGGCCATCGTGGGAGGAACTTCTTTTCCTCTTTTTCCTCCTTCTCCCTTTAGTTCAATTAGGGTTTTATGTCCTCCTTTTTCTTGGTCTCTCTTGTCCTTGGTATCTTCTTTTCCTTAAGGTTCTATTGTGGCTCTGAGAGGAGCCTTTTAAGGAGCTTCTTAAACCCTTGGATCGTATGCTTAGAGCTCTTGATCTTAGAGCTTGGAACCTCAATTTTTAACTTCTTAAGGTGGGTTATATAAAACTCAACCTACTCTATTATTGCACTCTTTTATTCATGCATGCTACTATTTTCTCTCTCTAAAATGTTCTTTTGACAAACTAATATATGATGATGATCTCTAGAATTTGTTTGATATTGAAACCTTGCTTGGTTTGGTAGAAATAGAAACCCTAGTTATGTACTTGATTTCTTGGTGACTGTGATATATGATGGATTTTCCTTATCTCTTGACCATGATCTTGATCATCTTTCTTTAGACTCATGCACACTTAACCAATCTTTCTGTTTGGGGTTCTGTTTTTGGTGTGTAGATCGTGATTTATCACCCTTGCATGTGGTCCTTTCTTGGTGTTCACATGGGTCGAGTTTAGGGGTTTGTGGTGACCATCTTGTCTAGAGTTTTTTGCCTTGATGATGGTGGCATTCCATGGAGTTTCTTTCTATTTCATATCTTGTTCTTTCCTATTTCAACCTTGGTTATGTTTTGGTGATGATCTTGACCAAGTGGGGTCGCTACCTTTGGGTGTTGCTGTCGATACCTTAGCATGTTTCAACTTGTTTGTGACATGTGCACCCTTGATGATGAGGGGTTGCTACACATCCTTGTTAGCAGTCATAACAAGGGTCTATGGGTCATATTTTGTAGCGGTCATAACCCTCCTGACCTAGGCATTCATGCCTACTTTGTTGCAGTCAAAATATCTAGCTTGATCATGGGTCAAAACCCTAGTTGGTTGGTAGGTCACTACATGTTGAATGTGGTGCTTTAGCCTTGTGTTTCGACCTAACCCTAACCCTAATGGGTTGTTGCGGTCATGACATGCTCTAATGGGTTGAGGACAAGACTAGTGATGTGTCACGGTCATAGCACATGGGTTAGGTAGGTCTCTACACCTTTAATCCTTGAGTGGTAGCGACCTAGCTGGTAGTGATTCATATACATGTGAATGGTGTGGGTTAATTCTTATACATGATACGTGGTTAGTAAACACACTTGAACACATGATGATACATGTATAATACTATTTTGATAACATAATTCTTGACTCTAAACATGATGCTTAACCTTTATATGATCCAAGAAAGTGGGAAACTATGTACATAGGGTTTGGTGATGTTGTATGATATAAAACCCTAAATCGGCTATAGTATGGAACTATAAACCTAATATGAGGAGGTATGATGTATTGAATTCCCTCTTGATTGGTTTCTATGTTATGATGCTTTCTCTATCATGTTTATAAACCCCTAACCTTACAGGTTATGTGTAATTGGATATCATGTCTAGTGCATGCTATGATGGGTATGATGTGACACAAATTGAAATAGCCTTCATTAGGCATGTTGAGACACATTTGATACATGGATGATGTGAATTGGTCCTATTACCTAGAAGAGGCATGTTGCCTAGTTTGAGATGATATTTTCAATGATGAGTTGAGGGATTTATATCCCATGGGGAATGTGATGATGTGGTAAGATATGCTCTAAATGTTATAAATCTTCTGATTTTGTACTATGCCCTTTCTTTTGTAGTATTTGCTTATGTTGTATATGCTATAACTTGATTAATTCTAAAAGACACTTAATTGGCATAACTAATCAAGTAGAACCATAATCATGTAGTTTGCCATGTGCCATAGATCCATTCCAGTTTCAATATTAGTACTGGATGGTGAAACGAGTTCTCCCTTAGTAAAAGCTCAGAGTCATATACTATTGAGTATATGCATTCACATGATTGGGTGTGGGGCATACCCTGGACGGAGTGTGGCTATGAGTCGTAGCTCAGTGATATGATTCAATATATATACTTATGACTTTTCATAGGATTGGCTACGGGCCATACCCTGGAAGGAGTGTAGATGTGGGCCATAGCTCAGTTCACTGGCAATGTGCCTATACACCAAGCTGGGCTAGGTTGTTTTGTAGATGACTCATATGTTATGTCACTGTGGTGTTACTCTCATGTTGACTGGGAGGTGTGGAGGGTCATGGATTCTGACGCTTTCATAGACCTTGTATGGCACTGATTTTGACTTAGTAGTGGTAAGTTGGAGCATGAGTGGTATACCTCATATCCTCAGGGCATAATAAGATATGTAATAAGTCATCTAGGATATTTGCTTCAGATCAAATACGAAACATTAGATGAAGTCTTGCCTTGCTTTTGTATAGTATAAACATAGTTGATAAGCGTGTTCTTCATATTCCTTTTAAAATGATAAGATGTTCTACAACTCAGTTATAGTTACCTGAACTGTTTAAGATGATAATAACTACCTTGTTGATATCAATAGCATAATCTTCTTATCATGGTTGTAGCTTTACTCCTATTCTTTAAATGTTATATCTGTGTAATAATAGACATTGGCGGAGAGTTATAACTCTTATTGGGATGTTTGGTCTCATTTTGTGGGTTCTCTATACATTTTAGGTGGACGTGCAGTTGAGAAAGGCATCTGCAAGAAGGACAATAGCTGATAAGGTTGGGTATGTTGCTTGTATGCCTTTTTGTGCTAGAGTCCTAGAGTCGTCCCTATACACTCAGGTCTTGGGGATAGTTCGATGTATTCTTTGGTTATGATATCAATGCAAGTATTTGGCTAGTGTGCCCTTTTTTGTATATAGTTGGCAGATGTTCATGTATATGTAAATGGAACATATATCATATATGACAGTAAAGCTTTTGGATCTTGATGTATGAACAATGTTTTATGTTATATAATATAGCTGGAAGGTGACTAATATTTATGTAATAAGTTTTCTAATATTGGAAATTTATGCAAAATGGTTTTAAATTTTTGGTTTTTTTTCTGATAATATGCTTGTTTGGTGTTAATTCCATGTTGGTTTTGAGTAATCTTGCTAGTTGTGGTGTGGGGCATCACAGTTTGCATGGTATCACAACTTAGGTTCAATGAGTCTACAGGGACCTAGGACTAGGGTTTGAGTCTATTCTAGTATCCTCCATTCTATCTTATAGTGAATTCTACTTCTATAGAAGCATAAGAAGATTAGAAAAGATGGTTGGAGAACATGAAGAACACATCACTAAGAGTGGTGTTGGTGCACCAGGTGGAGGTGCAAGGAAGGAGAATGTTCAGGAGAGGGCGTCTGAGATGCCCCAAATAGACCCTATAGTAGTGGCCAATCCTACTTTTTATTCCATGTTTGGATAGTTTATGTCCACGATTACACATATGGTGGACAAAATGCTTGTTCCTCAAACTAGAACACTAGTCCCCAATGTGGAATCTCTAGTCTTAGGGAAGACCTTTAAATGGTTAAGGTATGTTGGAGATGTGGAATATGTTGGGATGGTTGATCCAGCAGATGCAGATATGTGGCTTACAAAGGTTGAGAAAGCCTTTAAGATCCTTAGTATCCTAGATGCTGACAAGGTGAGGCATGTTGTGTACATTTTTAAGGGGAGTGTTGGCCATTGGTGTGGTATTGAAGAGGAAAATAGGTAAGGTGTTTCTATCAGCTGGGAGGAGTTCCAACGAGAGTTTTTGAATCAAAACATTCCCCATATGTACCTTGATGAGAAGATCAACCAGTTTGAGAGTATCCAATAGGGATCCATGTCAATCAATGAGTACGAAGCAAAGTTTATGGAGTTTTTGAGGTTTTGTCCTCACATGGCTGCTATAGATCAGGAGAGGATGTAACATTTTGACAAGGGGTTGAGTGCATAGTTGATGACCCTGATAGCCACCTTAGAGAATAGAGAGTGTTTTTCCACATTTGTGGAGTCTGTTAGCAGCATAGAGAGATTTGTGGTTGAGAAGCATGAGAAAGGTGCCAAGACGATACCTGCCTAGTACTAAGAACAATGGATGGGTGGCTTGAAGGATCCTAGGTTCTCATCACCACCAACACAATAGAGGTCTAGTGCACCGACATAATGGTCACCAAGTAAAGGCAAAAGTTGTAGTTTTCCACCTACTAGGGCCCACAACACAACATTTGTATTGGTGATGGGGCCATCTAGGCCACAGTTGAGACTAGGACTTGCCATAAGTGTGGGTAGGTGGGACACCTAAGGAGAGAGTGTTGGTATGTATGCCCTGAGAGCCAATCATGGGATGATTGGTGGGATACATTAAGATTGATTTGATAAACATCAAAGGCAAGCTTCCAATTTTTTCTAGTTCAGTCATATGAGATAGTGATAGAACAGATTGAATGTCTAGAGAATGACAGTACTCAATGACGTATGCTTTCAGGTTGAGGACCCGAACAATGAGATCATACGAATGCTAAGAGTTTGTACATTCTTGTTATGTACCTAGTCGGATGTCATTGTGGAAGGTAGATATACAGCAATGACACACAAGACTAGATTGTGGTGTTGGTTGATGACAGAATCTCATTAGTCATGATATAGAGATATCAAATCAAACGCATAGGTACTTGTTATAGAACAAGTGTACCTGACAGACCCACCGTGGGTTTGACACATGGAACCATGACATGGTAGTCACAGTCAGTACTCACAGTGATGGTGGTGAGTGTGATTCTTTGACCTGAAATCACTACACTCAACACATGTCGTTGGGCACACTTTGACATCATCAAACGTAGTCCTGAAACATGGGTTGTTATAAAGGTGATGATTGGGTGGCTTTGACACATGGGGCTTTTGAGGGGTGAGTGATAGATATGGGATTTGTCCCTTCTGAGGGAGTTTGATATCCATGGCCACTTGATGAGTAGGATTGAGAAAGGCATGCATGCATGTGTGAATCAGTATATGATATTGATGTCATACATATCTCTTCCAATCTACTCTGAGATAAGAAAGTGAATGAACATTGACAGGATGACTGTTCCATGCCTCGAGTTCATTCAGGATATCAGTGACAAAGGAATTATACATTCACTATAACACCATTCATGGATTGTAGGATTGAAAGTTGTTCTCCAACTTTCTATTTCAGTTGAGTAGCACTGATGTGTGACGAAGCACCGCTCTTTGCTTGTGAAGTCATAAGTGTTATGGACTTTCACTACCAACGTGAAATGGACCTGTAGGGTCACACACATAGGATTTAACCTGGAAAAGGATTTTTGTCCACAAAAAATGTTTAGATTGATTACTAAAGGAGTTTAGTAGTTCAATTAAACACTCAATTAATTGATAGATTAATGTCATAATGTTCAAGGTGTTGGATACATTGATTGGAGTATCAAATTGATTGAAATTGCAATTGACTGATTCTGCACAATCTGCACTCCCAACTGATCGACTCATGTGATGAACCGATCGGCTCAGCTTGGTGAACTGATCAGATCAGGTGGTGAGTCGACCGGCTCATGGACAGGGTGAAATGATTGCTTCAAGTGTTGAAACGATTGGTTCAACCGATGCAACCGAGCAAGTTGGGAAAGTAGGATTGGTGAGAAATTTCATTTCGTTTCACTTTCCCAATTTGATTGGAACAAGGATTGGTATTTTATACCAATTAGAAACAAAAGAAGAAAAGTCAATCAGGAACTGACCAGGACCACGAACTGACCGTTTCATGGGTCCCAACCGATCGGTTGAGGTGTCAACCGACCGACTCAGGTCCCCAACCGACCGTTTCAGAAATGAAACGATCGATTCAGGTTGCGCAGTTGGTTGTTTTTGTGGAAAATCTCAAATCCTTCTACTCCTGCTTTAGTCCCACATTACCCGAGATAGAGAACCTTGTCCCATGACCCTCCTATATATAGGGGTATTGGGGGCTTCTCAAAGTACAACTCAGTGCAACTAGATGCTCTGTAAAGTTGTCATTCTCTCTGGTTTTGGTAATCGAGAGAGCCCGAGAAAGTGCTACCCGATACGGGAGGCACAACAAGGGAAAGACAACTGCAGAAAGTGACTGGTGGCAGGAGAGTGTGTCGGTGACTAGTACACCGACAAGAGGGTGCGACTCCTTCTGATTCCTTGTGAGACAAGGAGATTGGAGTTCTAGGTGGTTCGTGTGGACTACTTCAGAGGTGGGAGATTTCTGCCGCTCGGAGGACAGCTGTCAATCTCGACAGTCCCAGTGAGACCAGGAGTCGTCAGTTCCGGTGTGACCAGGAGCTGCACAAACACCATCCAAGACCGGAGGTGAAGACCATGCAAGCCACGAGGTATTTTCGCCGAGCAAGCCTTGGGACAAGGTATGATTCCACAAACCATCATTTCCTATTGTATATACGTTGAGGCGTTTCCTTGTTATGGGTTTGGGAGGAGAATTTTTTTTTTGTTTCCGTTGGCTTCTCTGCCTCCCCTAAAATCCAACAGTGGTATCAGAGCCACGTCAAGTGCTCTATACTTGAGGATTATCGATATGATCAATTTTGGTTTGTCACCTTTATTTATTACATATGATGCGAATAGAATTGGCTTTATGCATGTCCAATCCTAAATCCACAAATCCCAATATACATATATGATATGTAATATGATTGCACTCGATACACGTCTCCCTTAAATGAGTTTTGTGGTGGATGTATAGCGTGGTTATGGCCAATAAACCCTATCTGTGTATGGTTGTATGTGGTTTCTTGCATCTCGGTCAGCGCACCGATCTTCCTTCTCCTATTCTTGATGTAACTCAAAATAATTCTAGATTTCTTTGCTACCTTTCTCCCCTCGAATGTAACTCAAGGTTTCTCTTTTTACAATGTAAAATAGGATAGAATTTTATTTCCTGTTATGTCAAAGAACAAAGGACATCCTGACGACAGTTGAGACAAATGGTTCAAGGCGTGAACTGATTGGTTGACATTCCAGACGATCGGTCCAAGGAGTGAGCCGATCGGTTGATGACCGGTTCGAGGAGCGAGACGAGCGGGTGGCAGCCATGATGATATGCACGACGACCAGACGAATCGATCGGTTGGAGGAGCCAACCGATCGACTGGTGGCACCCAGCCAACCGGCCTGATGGCCAGCCGATCAGTCATGTGATGAGTTGATCAAAACCAGAAAGGCAAAGCACAAAGTTCATCTTGTACAGGTTGCATGTGATGTAGACCTAGATGACTGTGATTCCTCTTGGCTCGAGGAATCACATTAGGATGGCCATAATCATCACTTTTAGCGTTTTGCATGTTTTTTGTGGGATATAGCATGCATATGATATGTACTATGTATTGTGGTGATTGGATATGCATATGTATATAAAAACCAAATCCCTCATTAAATATTCAGTTTTAGATGCCTTCCAAATGAGACACATGTGAAAAGCTTGATCGACCAAGTGTGGGCATGCCCTAGCGTCGTGCACCGTCTATCTCGTGGAAGCGTGAAGGATGGATATGTGGGTCTGCCCTAGCAGGGTGCATATTCATCGTGTTGGCTTTGGGTCAGACTTAACAAGGTGACCTAGATAGGATCTAGCACCTTGAGGCATGGAGATGATCATGGCACGGAGTTGCATATGCCATCTTATCAAGAGTTGCATATGATGCAATTGGCAAGAGTTGCCTACCTGAGAGATCTAAGTTGTGGGTGACACCCCTAGCTGGTCCATGACTTAGAGGATTTCAGGATCTTGCCCACTAGAAGGTTGTACGCTGCAATCTTCCGAATTGATGGTGAGGGCTATCAATTTGAACTAAAATAGTGGGAGCGATAATTAATTAAAGGCCTAATTATATCGTCAACTTTTCAAATCAATCAAATAAGTCAAAAATGAGTTTTGGACTAAAATTGCATATTTCCTTTCGTAGTACAAATGGCAACAAACAACAATCACTTTTCTTTGCCATCGGTCCTTGAAAAGGATAAGCTAAATGGGAAAAACTTCCACGACTGGTATAGGACATTGAGAATTGTTCTCACTCAAGAGAGAAAGCTCTATGTCCTGGATTCTCCAATTCGAGAGGAACCTGCTCCTAATGCACCAAAGGCAGAAAGGGATGCTTACAAGAAGCATTCTGATGATTCCATTGATGCAAAGTGCTTGATGTTGTGCTCTATGAACCACGAGTTGCAGAGACAACATGAGAACATGGGTGTCATTGAGATGATTCAACATCTCAGGAACATGTATGAAGATCAAGCATGGTAAGAGAGATACAATGTCTCAAGGACACTGTTCAAGTGCATCATGACAGAAGGAGATCCAGTTGGTTCTCAAATACTCAAGATGATTGGGTATGTGGAGAACCTGACAAGACTGGGATTTCCACTGAGCCAAGAGTTGGCTACTGACGTGATACTACAATCGCTTCCAGAATCCTATAGTCAGTTTTTGATGAACTACCACATGAACAACTTTGATAGGCCACTGTCAGAGTTGTTGGGCATGTTGAGGACAGCCGAGACACAGATGAAGAAGGACAAGCCTAAGTCTGTGATGGTGATCACGAGCAAGAAAGGAAAGTCCAAGCGCAAGGGCAAGGGAAGAGCTAAGAAAGGTTCCGATGCTAGCCAGGAGCCCAAGTCATCTTCAGCTCTCAAGGCCAAGGGAGGTGTGACCAAGAAAGTCATTTGCCACCATTGTCAAAAGCCAGGACATTGGAAAAGGAATTGTCCTCTCTATCTGGAAGAACAAAAGAAGGAGGTGACTGATGTCTCCACTTAAAGGTGTCATGAAAGTAAACTTGTAACACTTTTGAGGTATATGATACCAAGATGTAAAGTGTAAAACACTCAATAAATGGGGAAAGTGTTGCCGCTATAGATAGGAGTACTTTAGTTTATTTTCAGCCTAAAAGGCATGTAATACAGTTATGAATTGCTATTTCATATTTGCCAATAGATAGAAACACTTTATTTTTTCATATTGTATGACAATGATGGAAATCAATAAAGAGATGTTTCAATATGATCTTTGTGGAAATGCCTTGTTTATCTTGTGGTACTTGATATGCATAAGATAAAATGATACCTAAAAGTTATAGATAACTCAAACAATCAAATTAGCATCAATCATGAGAAATTCATTTCTAGGTTCCATGTGATGGATAAATCTAGACTCTTTTGGTTAGAGAACCAGTAAGAGACATGAATATCTTGGACATGATTAATCAATCTTCAGTAAAGGTAGTGGGAGAATGATTATCCTATTAGGTATGATACATGTGATGTATTTACATACCTATTGGAACAAATGCTAATACTTCAAATGGTGTTTAGAGAAATACCAATATGAATATCTTGAAGTGTTCAAGATTATCATAGATGAAGTAAAAATTTGGTAAAGTGTTAATTCTTGATGAGATGAATGAATGAAATACTTGGACCAAATGTTTGAGATCCTTATGAGTGATTATGATAGTGTATCATAGTGAACTCATGATTAAGGCATGGTGATGTCTAAATCAAGAAGGAATCATACTCTAAGGAGTTAGAGAATGATTATCAAATAACTGAATTCTTCTTAATAAAAGAATACCCTACACTAACAAAGGACATTAAGAATCACAAGGAGTTGTATGTTCTTATATCCTTGACGGATACACCTCGTTTATCTATGTGATGAGTTGTTCATGTGATGAGTCAACTATCTAGATGAATATGAGGAACCGAATTTTGAGTTATGGTTTATGACAATTACATCCTAAATGACATCCATGTGAACCATAAGGTATGACCTTGATGGTAGCACCCATTGGATGAAATCCATAAGTGCAAATGACTCTTAAGTGTTAAGACACATGGATAACATTTTAAGAAGGATGATGCTTGTTGATTGCAACTTAATGACTAAGACATTTGGCATATGGATACTAAAACCACATTCCTATGAGGAATAAAACAAGGATGTGTACGTGACACAACCTATAAGGTTTATGAATCCACTAATGCAAATGAAGTCTATAAGTTACAATGGACTAATCAATGTGATTGATTGAGTACAAGCGACTCAGAATTGGATCTTTACTTTGATGATAAAGTCAAAGGGTTTGACTGATATGTCAAAGATAAAGAAGGGATCTGTGATTTCGTGGGAGCGTGTTCACATTCCACATGTTGATGTGAAATGGAAATGTTCTAGAATGGGAACACTATGAATAGATATAGATCTATCATGTATGTAATCATCCCATTATCTTGCATGTATCAACATGGCAAAAACAAAATGCATTCATCATCTTGTATGTAGGACATGGCAATATGATGTGCTCATCCTGATAACTCGTATATGGGACATGACGAATGGATGTCTATCTACTTCCAGTAAGGGTTACTGGAATACCATGAGAACTTGATAAGTACTTGAGAAGTAATAGTTCTATGGAGATAAGGAAGAGGTCAATGTAAAGAGTTACATTGATGCGAACTCCTGAAAGGACAGAAAATTAATCAAAAAATATATATAGGATATATAAAAGTGAAAGTTTGTTGATAATTGGAAGTGTTCCAATAAAACCATTTAAAAGGAAATGCCGAGTATCTATGTGTTGGAGAACAACAGTGGATACTATATGGATTTGGAAGTTCATGAGATGAACTTATAGATATTCTGCTCATTGATGACAAGTATGGAATCCTTGATCATGCAATGTGGCTAAAGGTTAGCAAAGGAATACTAGATCGCATATTACAGAAACTCCATCTCATACGTGTGACGTACACCAAAGAGATGAGAGGCACACATTTAAAACTGACTTTGGCAAGGTGTTGCCATTACTCACTATGTTCGCACTAGAGCACAATAACATGTGGGACATGTTTGAAGATCACTATGAATATGATTCAAGGGTGATTGGCTCACAGTGCAAGTGGGAGTCTGTTGGTATGTATGCCCTGAGAGCCAATCATGGGATGATTGGTGGGATACATTAAGATTCATTTGATAAACATCAAAGGAAAGCTTCCAATTCTTTCTGGTTCAGTCATATGAGATAGTGATAGAACAGATTGAATGTCTAGAGAATGACAGTACTCAATGACGTATGGTTTCAGGTTCAGGACCTGAATGATGAGATCATACATATGCTAAGATTTTGTACATTCTTGTTATGTCCCTAGTCGGATGTCATTGTGGAAGGTAGATAGACATCATTGACACACAAGACTAGATTGTGGTGTTGGTTGATGATAGAATCTCATTAGTCATGATATAGAGATATCAAACCAAACACATAGGTACTTGTTAGAGAACAAGTGTACCTGAAAGACCCACCGTGAGTTTGATACATGGAACCATGACATGGTAGTCACAGTCAGTACTCACAGTGATGGTGGTGAGTGTGATTATTTGACCTGAAATCACTACACTCAACACATGTCGTTGGGCACACTTTTACATCATCAAACACAATCCTGCAACATGGGTTGTTATAAAGGTGATGATTGGGTGGCTTTGACACATGGGACTTTTGAGGGGTGAGTGATAGATATGGGATTTGTCCCTCCTGAGGGAGTTTGATATCCATGACCACTTGATGAGTAGGATTGAGAAAGGCGTGCACACATGTGTGAATCAGTATATGATATTGATGTCATACATATCTCTTCCAATCTACTCTGAGATCAAGAAAGTGAATGAACATTGACAGGATGACTATTCCATGCCTCGAGTTCATTCGGGATATCAATGACAAAGGAATTATACATTCACTGTAACACCATTCACGGATTGTAGGATTGAAAGTTGTTCTCCAACTTTCTATTTCACTTGGGTAGCATTGATGTGTGACTAGGCACCGCTCTTTGCTTGTGAAGTCATAAGTGATATGGACTTTCACTACCAACGTGAAATGGACCTACAGGGTCACACACATAGGATTTAACCTGGAAAAGGAGTTTTATCCACAAACAATGTTTGGATTGATTACTAAAGGAGTTTAGTAGTTCAATTAAACACTCAATTAATTGATAGCTCAATGTCATAATGTTCAAGGTGTTGGACACATTGATTGGAGTATCAGATTGATTGAAACTGCAATTGACTGATTTTGTACAATCTGCACTCCCAACCGATCGGCTCATGTGATGAACCGATCAACTCAGCTTGGTGAACCGATCGGCTTAGGTGGTGAGTCGATCGGCTCATGGACAGGGTGAAATGATTGCTTCAAGTGTTGAAACGATCGGTTCAACTGATGCAACTGAGCAAGTTGGGAAAGTACGATTGGTGAGAAATTTCTTTTTGTTTCACTTGCCCAATTTGATTGGAACAAGGATTGGTATTTGATACCAATTAGAAACAAAAGAAGAAAAGTCAATCGAGAACTGACCAGGACCACAAACCGACCGGTTCAGAAGTG
Source organism: Alisma plantago-aquatica (assembly GCA_963693085.1). Lineage (NCBI taxonomy): Eukaryota > Viridiplantae > Streptophyta > Magnoliopsida > Alismatales > Alismataceae > Alisma > Alisma plantago-aquatica. The sequence goes on along the minus strand of OY856412.1, from coordinate 1,178,490,944 downwards.
AACCGACCATTTCATGGGTCCCAACCGATTGGTTGAGGTGTCAACCGACCGGCTCAGGTCCCCAACTGACCGTTTCAGAAATGAAACGATCGGTTCAGGTTGCGCAGTTGGTTGTTTTTGTGGAAAATCTTGAACCCTTCTACTCCTTCTTTAGTCCCACATTGCTCGGGATAGAGAACCCTATCCCATGACCCTCCTATAAATATAGGGGTATTGGCGGCTTCTCAAAGTACAACTCATTGCAACCAGTTGCTATGTAATGTTGTCGTTCTCTCTGGTTTTGGTAACTAAGAGAGCCCGAGCAAGTGCTACCCGATAAGGGATGCACAACAAGGGAAAGACTACTGCCGAAAGCGACTGGTTGTAGGGGAGTGTGTCGGTGACTAGTATGCCAATAGGAGGGTGTGACTCCTTCCGATTCCTTGTGAGAAGAGGAGATTGGAGTTCTAGGTGGTCTGTGTGGACTACTTCAGAGGCGGGAGATTTCTACCGCTTGAAGGACAGTTGTCAATCCCGACAGTCCCAGTGAGACCAGGAGTCGTCAGTCCTAGTACGACCAGGAGCTGCACAGACACCGTCTAAGACCAGAGGTGAAGACTGCGCAAGCCGTGAGGTATTGTCACCAAGCAAGCCTCGGGACAAGGTATGATTCCACAAACCATCCTTTCCTAATGTATAGATGTTGACGTGTTTCCTTGTTCTGGGTTTGGGAGGAGAATTTTTTTTGTTTCCGCTGCCTTCTCTGCCTCCCCTAAAACCCAACAGAGAGTGTCATGTGAAAGGTGATGAGGTAAACTAGCAGTCGAGGTAGATCCAGTAGCGCTCACAGAGACAACAATTCACTAGTAGTGGAGGATGAGGATGTGAATAGACGTTGCAGGATAGTTCCTTTGGACAAGGGATGGCTAGGCATTACACCTTGGGTCATCCAGAAGGAGATCTCAACTAATGTGAAGAGATGGGTTAGATGAAGTTAATCCATTCTTATATGCCTATTTTTTCTTTTATGTCTATTTTAGTTGACCATAGTAGGGCTTGAGGTAGAGATGCAAAGGTGGTACTTGTCTCTTTTTGCTGAGGATTTCAGGGGCGAAATCCCTATTAGGGGTTTATGGCTTATCAGTCCCCTGGCCTGGTCTTTGGGATAACCCTATTTTATTTGCCTTTATTATGTCTTATAACCTTTATATAATCATTTGAGATGATCTAAGTACTTGTGGAGAGCTTAAGTTTCAAGTTTGAAGCTGTTTGGATGTTGTTTGTGCTTTGCGTGCTAGTTTTGGTGCAAATTACAATTTACCCAAAGTAGGGGGTTGATGTGCAATTTGTCACTTCTACAAAGTTTCTTTCATATGTTGACATCATATAGAGGAGATATGAATAAGTGGGAACCTTGTTTGGGCCTTGGATGGGTGGTGGTGTCCTTGGTGGTGACTAGGGTTTTCTAGGGTTGCCTTATTTCAACCATGATGATGGTAGGGACCTAGGTAGCAACCCAGGGGCTGTTTTAGATGTGTTTAGACTAGAACACTTGCCTAGGCTTGATTTTTTTATGACAATGAAGGTTTGGGGTCATGTGTTTTGACTTAGATGCTTGTTTGAAGGTTTTAGGTCATGCTTTTCGACCTAGATGCTTGTCTGTTTACTGTTTCGACCCCTTTGAAGGTGGTGAGTCTGTTTCGACCTAGTTGAGTTGTTTTGACCTATTTTGACCTCTAGGAGGTGTTGCGATATAAACCACTTGTTGGGGACCTAAGTAGGATGACACTTCATGTAGGTTTTATCACCATCTCATGCATGCATGCTTGAAGTGGTTGCATGTGGGTTTCTTTGGTGGACAAGTGTCCCTTAGGTTCATTAGGGTGTTTCCACTTCATCTTTGACCTTCTCTCTCATCCCTCATGTATATAACCCCATATCTCTCCATGCAAGTGAACCGTTTTTGGCCATTCTTGTTCCTCCTTCTCTTTTGGTCACCTTAGAGACTTGTTAGCAAGAGGAGCTTACCTTGGAGCTCTTAGTGGTCAGATCTTCTTCTTGTGGTGATCTTTATCCATTTTCAACCTTGTTAAGTATCCCCTCTTCTTTTGCAACATTTTACTTGGAATTTATACTACATATTCTTCCTTTTCTGACCATGAACCATTCTTGGATGTGATGGTCGTTCTTGAGGATAAAACCCTCATCACTAAGGTCATAGGCCATTGTGGAAGGAAGTTCCTTCCCTCTTTTTCATCCTTCTCCCTTTAGTTCAGCTAGGATTTTCTTTCCTCCTTTTTCTTGGGCTATCTTGACATTGGTATCTCCTTTTCTTTAAGATGTTGTTGTGTCTTTGAGAGGAGCCTTTTAAGGAGATTCTTCAACCCTTGGATCGTATGCTTGGAGTAATTGATCTTGGAGCTTGGACCCTTGGTGTTGAGCTTCTTAAGGTGGGTTATATGACACTCAAACTACTCTATTATTGCACTCTTTTATTCATTCATGCTACTATTTTCTCTCTCTAAAACGTTCTCTTCACACACCAGTAGGTGATGATGATCTCTAGAACTAGTTCGGTAATGAAATCTTTCTTGGTTTGGTAGAAATCTAAAACCCTAGTTATGTACTTGATTTCTTGGTAACTATGATATATGATGGCTTTTCCTTATCTCATGACCATGATATTGATCATATTTCTTTAGACTCATGCACCTTAACCTATCTTGTTGTTTTAAGTTCAGTTTTGGGTGTGTGGATCATGGTTTATCACCCTTGCATGTGGCCCTTTCTTGGTGTTCACATGGGTTGCGTTTAGGGGTTTCTAGTGACCATCTTGTCTGGAGTTTTCCGCCATGATGATGGTGGCATTCCATGGAGTTTCTTGTTGTTTTAGATCTTATTATTTCCTATTTCAACCTTGGCAATGTTTTGGTGCTGATCTTGACCATGTGGGGTCGCTACCCTTGGGTGTTGCGACTGATACCTTAGCTTGTTTTAGCTTGGTTGTGACATGTGCACTCTTGGTGATGAGGGGTCGCTACTCTTCCTTGTAGCAGTCATGACAAGGGTCTATGGGTAAGATTTTGTAATGGTTTTAACATTCTTGACCTGGGGGTTCTTGACCTTCTTTGTTTCTATCAAAACAACCTGGTTTGATCATGGGTCGAAACCTTAGTTTGTTGGTAGATCGCTACATGTTGAAAGAGGTGCTTTAGCCTTGTGCTTTGACCTAACCCTAACCCTAATCGGTTGTTGCGGTCATTACATGCTCTTAGGGGTTGATGTTGAGACTAGTGATGTGTTATGGTCATAACACTTGGGTTAGTAAGGTCTATACACCTTTTTTCCTTGAGTTGTCATGACCTAGATAGTAATGGGTCATATATATGTGAATGGTCTGGGTTATTTCCTATACATGATACGTGGTTAGCACACACACTTGAACACATGATGATACAAGTTGGTACTATTTTGATAACATAATGCTTGACTCTAAACATGATGCTTAACCTTTATATGATCCAATAAAGTGGGAAAATATGTACCTAGGGTTTGGTGATGTTGTATGATACAAAACCTTAAATCATCTATAATATGGAACTCTAAACCTAATATGCAAAGGTATGATGTATTCACTTCCCTCTTGATTGGTTACTATGTTATGATGCTTTATCTGTCATGTTTATAAACCCCTAACCTTGCAAGTGATATGTGATTGAATAACATGGGTAGTGCAGGCTATGATGGATATGATGTGATACAAATTGAAATAGCCTTGATGAGGCATGTTGAGACACATGTGATATATGGATACTATTACTGGGTCTAATGACTAGGCAGAGGCATGTAGCCTAGTTTGACATCATATTCTCAATGATGAGTTGAGGGACTGACATCCCATGTGGAATGTGATGATGTGGTAAGATATGCTCTAAATGTTATAAATCTTATAATTTTGTATTATGCCCTTTCGTTTGCAGTATTTGCCTGTGTTTTATATGTTGTAACTTGATTGATGCTAAAAGACACTTAATTGGTAAATCTAATGAAGTGGAACCATAACCATGTAGTTTGCCCTGTGCCATAGATCCATTCTGGTGTCAGTCTTAATACTGGACGGTGAAACGATTTCTCCCTTAGTGGGAGCTTGAAGTCATATACTGTTGATTATATGTATTCACAAGATTGATTGCGGGCCAAACCTTGGCAGGAGTGCAGCTACGGACCATAGCTCAGAAATATGATTCGGTATATATAAGTATGACTTTTAACAAGATTAGCTATGAGTCATACCCTGGCAGGAGTGTGCTTGAGGGCCATGGCTCAGTTCACTAGCATTCTGCCTATATATCAAGGCGGGCTAGTCTATTTTGCAGATAACTCATATGTTATGTCATTGTGGTATTACTCTCATGCTGACCGAGAGTTGTGGAGAGAGGTCATGGATTCCAACTCTTCCATAAACCTTGTATGGCACTGATTTTGACTTAGTAGTGATCAATTGGAGCATGAGAGGTATACCTCATCTCCTTGGGGCATAATAAGATACATAATCAGTCATATAGCATATTTTCTTAGGATCAAAAATAAAACATTGGGTGAAGCATTGCCTTGCTTTTGTATAGTATAGTTAGTAGTTAATATATGTGTTCTTAATATTCCTTTTAAAATGATAAGATATTCTACTGCTCAGTTATAGGTACCTAAACTATTTAAGATGATAATAATTGTCTTACTGATAGCATTAGTTGAATCTTCTTATCATGGCTTTAGCTTTACTCCTTTTCTTTAATTACTATATCTTCATAATAATAGATGTTGGAAGAGAGTTATCTCTCATTGGGAAGTTTGGCATCACCCTGTGGGTTCTCCACATCTTTTATGTGGACGTGCATGACGAGGTAGAGATCGAGTAGCTAAGGCGGAGTAGTAGCAAGAAGGACAATAGCTAATAAGGTTGGGTGTGTTGCTTGAATGTCTTTAGTGCTGGAGTCCTAGAATTGTCCTTGTACACTCAGGTCTTAAGGATAGTTCAGTGTGTTCTATGGTTAGATATCGATACGAGTTTTTGGCTAGTGTGCCATATATGTAAGTGGCAGATACCATATATGAAAGGTATGCTTCTAGATCTTATTGTATGAACAATGCTTTATGTTATATAATACAGCTGGAAGCTGATGAATCTTTATGTAACAAGTTTTTTGATGTTGGTGCTTTATGCAAAAACATTTTAAATTTTTAGTTTTTTTTCAGTAATGTGCTTGTTTAGTGTTAAATCTGCATTGGGTTTTAGCAATCTCGCCTGTTGTGGCGTAGGGTGTCACAGTAATACCAAAATTTTATTTTCGTGTGTTGAAATCAAGAAATTGGGAGGTTAGAGACTAATACTAACCAAAAGAAAATCTGTTGGGCCATTGGAAAAGATTGAGTTGGTTGATTAAGAACTAAGAACTAATATCAACGAAACGATGAAGAATGTTGTTTTGCAATCAAAGATTTGTATTCTCTAGGATAATTGGTTTCATAATGATACAACTTATGCATGCTTTCATTCTACCCAAAAACAAATTAACATTTATTATAGAATTAGGGTCTTGAATCTTGCATTGCCCACTTTTGCATTACAATACACTATTTAATCTAGTAAAGAATGTCCATACACAGTGTTCAAGTAAAACTAAAAATGATTAAATATCTCTTTTGAGACACTCAATTTTGTTGTTGATATCCCTCATTAAGGTGTGATAATAGTTGTGTTATTGATAACTTTTCTCATTTCTATGCGACTAAACATATGAAGCATGCAATTGGTTATCAGTCATGAATATAACAAAATGAAACACATTATCATCAAAATTCCAAGCAATGCAATTTATTTCTACATAGAAATTTTCAAGTACAAATAAACACCATCCCTTGTCCCAGAGAAGGGGGGATTAGCTTTGTGTATTGAACATGGTATTATACTAAATTTCAAATAAGAAGAAAAATATTAAAATGACTAGATGGAACTAGGGACCTCGGTAAATAATTATGATCCTCTTTGAAGATCGATGTGAGGAAGATGTTTTGGATGATAAGTCACTCTTCAAATATTTGTTCTCTAAGTATCTACCTTTTCTCCTCTAATCCCATTGTTCTGACTCTAGATATGTGATCCTCAATGATGACCCCTGTGAATTAGGTAATATAAGATCATAAATCACAAATAAATTATCTATAACATCTAACATAGGTCAAACATCTTGGTTGTAAATAGTTTTATGTTGGTGGTACCAAAGTTGTCAGTGCCACCAAGTTCTTTGTTTCCTTGTCTTGTGAGAAATGAGTCACTACAAAAATTTTAGATGCTAGCTTTTCATAACACGATGAAAACACATATATTTGAGAAAAAATAACATGAAGAAACACATAAAATACCTAATTAAATCATGATTAATTTATGTGCATCACAACCCCCTAGTCTTTGATATTTATTATCCTATAGAAACACTACTCTTGGATTTGGTTGAAAAAGTCAACAAGAAGACAACAAAAATGTAGTTGAAATCTCCTAACTGCCCTTCACTGATATGTAGAAAATTGTCATGCGCCAACCACAAAACAAGTAACTATTCTAAATAGGTAATGCATGTTTATAACATATGCCTAAGTTCATTGAAAATAAATTTGTCTTGGAATAGGAAAACATCATGGCCAGTAGGACACATGCTTTGTGCACCATGTCATCTATGTAGATACACTATTCTAATTTGGAATATCGTCTACATGAAAGTTGTTCCCCAAATGAAAATGAATGAGAAAAAATATTATGGAGGTTTCCTAACTTACAAATCAATGGGTGGATGGAATATGTACCTTAAAGATAGAGTTTACATGAATAATCGAAATCATTTATGCAATGAATAAAACATGACTCACCTAAATGATGTTATGCCTTCTAATGTGTTGGCATTCTATGGATGTCTCATCCTAATATTGAGTATAAGTGAAAAGGTGTTTATAGATAAAACTCCCACTATCTCCTTCTTTATTTCTTAGAGATACATGTCTTTAAGTTTAGAGATTTCATTCCTCGTTTATTAAATGTTTTATTCATTATTATTTTCCAAATATTATATTATATTTTTTTCTACCCCTACTTAAGAAAGAAAATTAATCCTTGCTTAGGTCTTCTATACTATATATAAGGAGTATGAATACATATTCTCTCTCTTTCTTCATAGAAATAAATGTGTAAACCAAATATAACACCATATGCAATATGCACTATGCAATGTGATATATGTGATACTTTTGTTTATCCAAAACTAAAGTACTCAAATGAAATAAAATGCAAATTTTCCTTTCAAATGAAAAATAAAGAAACTAACTATATGCTTCTTATTATTCCATGTCATGAAACAATAAGAAAATAACTTGGATTAAACTTATTCATTCTATGGTGGTGTATGAAGAGGAAATGAAGGTGGATGAAATCAAGTGACTAAGTGACATTGTTGTTTCCAACTATGATATGTTCTTGTCCTATTACTTGTCCCTCAGGGTAACCTTAGAGTTTACTTCTGAATTTTACATGAAATTTCATGTAATTGTTTGGTTGGTTTGGAGTCAAACATCATTGTCATGACACAACTCTACAGTTAAGTTATGTATCTCATTATTAAGTATATTTACAAGATGAATAGTCAAAATAATTATTTCTGTTAGTGTACTCTTAAGCATGGAAAAAGTGGCATAACAAGTACAAATTCTAGCATTTCTTTAGTGTAGGATCTGATACAAATTTAAAATCAAGGCTAGGTCTAACTAAACTTTTCAAATTGTTACATCCACAATTACATTAGATAGATGTGTAGTAAAAATAAAGAAAATAACTAAAATTTAGAAAGAAAACATGCAAAAATAGTAAGATAACTAAAGATGAAGCATGGAGATGTGTTACATACCCCTTCGATCTTGAATTTAACAATGTCCTACATGTCAGGAATATAACTCAAAGGTGGAGTTGGTGTGCTAGAGATAATGTGTTTGGTGGGACTAAGGTGGATGGAAACCAATCTAAACCCAGAGGGTATAATGTGGCAGTGAAGTTTGGTTAATATGTATGTTGTGGTGGTGCTTAAGGGTAACTTCAAAAGCTCCCTTGGATCAAATCTTGATCAAATAGAAGATGAGCATAATTATCCACTCTCTCCAAGAGGGTCTAGATGTGCTCCTGATTCTAGAAAGGTAGGAAATTTTTTATTGAACATTGCTTGTTGATGAGTGAAGAGCTATCCTGGTTTTTTGAATAGTTGTTCTTAATAGTTGTGAAATTGAGTGATATATGTATGTTTCTACTGCTATCCCTCATAGATTGAGTTGAGAATGGTGTAGTTTCTTTCAAAAGAATAGGGACTGATAACACCAAATTTTGTGATGTTTTAGACTATTTTTCTGCTATCAAAACTGCCCTTTTTAACTATTTTCCTCTCTTTTATATGTACTTTCGCAATAATTGGCCAAACGACGCTCTTAACCCAATATTTCCAATTTTTGCAGAGTTTTCCTACAATTTTGACCCATTTTGTCATCAATAAGGTCGTCCCGACCCACCTGCATCAGCCTTTCAGACGCCCGATACGATCGTTGCTCGACAGGGTAGCATGACACAACGACGTGTGACATGGGGACGCCGCACAAGAAGAAGCTGACGGGCGACACATCTCTTACCTGACAGGGAGCCACACTCACCATGACAACTCAAACTTGTCGTGCGACACAGGCCACCCACCGACAGGCGCCGCCCGTCACGTGACCGACAGCCGACACCCTGTGTCAGGCGATACCAGTATCGGTCATCCACTGAACCGTGAAGAGGGAGGACACGTGGTGCTTCGAGCACCATAACTTCCCCCAACCGCTGCCTATAAATAGCAGCTATAGGAAGCCGAAAAGACAGTTCGCACAGTTGGGAACTTTGAGCGATCTTCGAAGGAAAACTACGAGAGAAAGAGTATCGTGCCTCAGTGCTCGTACCGGGAAACTCTAGGTGAGCTCTTCCTCATCCCGAGAGGGAGGGGATGATTCACTTAGGACCGTCCCGGGCGACACTACATGCCGATATCGGCCAACGTTGATGAGCGACACAAGTGCCCGACAGTAGTTGCATCGCTCCATGCCAGACACGATATCGAACCCGATACACTTCACCCGCCATAGTGTGCCACCCGAGAGGGTGCGCCGCCTGAGAGGGTGTGCCGCCCGACACTGCTGTATCAGGCTAGGCTCCTGACCAATATCAGGCTGGAGAACTGTAGTGGTATGTCGTCCTTCTACATCAAGAAGGCGACATTTATATTTATTTCTCTTATTTAATTCTTTACTTATGCACTGTAATTAAGACCTTTAATGTTTATGGAAATGGAAAAGCTTAATCACTTGCTGCTCTATGCTTGGTGTAATTGTTGGATGACTGCTATGTTTAATATCTAAACTCTAGCTTGCATGTTTGGATCGCGTTTCACTTAGCTACCGAATCGTGTTTTCCCGTTGCAACAACTTCGAGAGATGTGCTGTGGCTCTAGTGTTGGTCCGATTCTGGAGTACGAGAGTGCCAGGAACGGAGTTGCTTTAGTGACATTTCACTCTAACTTAAGTCCAGCAACCTCGAGAGGGGTGTTGATGCTTGGTTAGACGTACCCGCTCTGAGAGGAGGGGTACATGATGCTCCTGCTACCACTTGTTTTACCAAAGTTTATCCTTTGCACCTTGCTTTAGCTCTAGTTTGATCTTTCTATTTCTGTTGCATGAAAACCCCTAAAAACTTCTAAATGACTAAAACCTTAAATCCTTCTTGTAACTCCAGTTGGAGATAGTTTTCTTTGTTTTGTTTGTGACATCTTGTTGTTTCCCCTTGTGGAATTTACTATCTCTTTGTACCTGCCGAAGTGTAGTGTGTCGATTCAGAGTTCTCAACACTACCACCATTGTCCCTGTGATCGACCCCGTATATCTACTTCGACCCCATAAGCAATGTTGCGGGGGCCTAGAAGAGTTCGGGTTATAAATGTAAAAGTCCGACTAACTTCAAATCCGCCTCCAATTTTGGACGCGCGATTTAGGCCGGTCAACTTTTTGGTGCCGTTGTTGGGGACAAGGAAAAATGACACTATTGACGAATCCAAATCCACTAACTACACTCCCGTGCCTCAAGCTTAGACACGAGCTTGACATCGCTCTTTGCTTTTGTTATTTTGTTATCATTTTCCTTTGCACAAAATAAATAATTCTACTTTCTAAACTTGATTTCTCATGCCATTTCAGGAACTCTGTAGAACGGCAATCTGTTCCATTGAGCTCAGACACCATGTCTCGCTGTGAGCAATCTCTGTCTGAGGGTGAACGTCAAGGCCGAGATGGGATTTTGCACCAACCCAGCTTGGTTGGTCAGTTGTTCGCTTACATAAAAAGACAAGACACAATCATCAACCAGCTGGCACAGGGAGCGCTAGCCAGTCCTAGAGCTCTGAATTCCATGCAACACCAGATGGCGAGTCTACAAATGCACCAGCATAAAGTCGATCAACGATTGGCCCAGATGGCCGCTTTGAGAAAGGACCCTATAGGAAAGACACTCTCCTGCCCTGAAACTGCCAGAATGGCAGTACTAAGGTCTGGGAAGACGGTGGAGCGCACTGATGAAACCAAACCAGAGCCTGAGACAAGGCCTGAGAGTGCGATTCTAGATGAGGATGAAGGTAGACAAGCAGAAGCTCGAGAGCCTGCACAGAAGCCTTCCGATGAGCTATCTAGTGGGAGGAATCCTTATGCTCCCAGGTTGTCGTTTCCATATAAGCTGATCAAGGCAAATCTGAAAAAGTGTCACGAAAGGTTCATGGACTCGATCAGGAAACTGCATCTTGAAGTCCCCTTCCTTGATGCCTTGGAGGAGATGCCGACATACGCCAAGTTCCTCAATGATCTTATCACAAAAAAAAGAAGGGGAGGAAGGGTTGAGACCGTGCACCTAGCATCTGCTTCCTCAGCCTTCGTGAAGCCTGACCTGCCTAATAAAAGAAGGGACCCTGGAGCTTTTATGATCCCGTTTGCCATCGGGGACAACGTTGAGCGAAAAGGTCTTGCCGACTTAGGGGCAAGCATCAGCCTCATTCCCCTGAGCTTCGCGAAAAGGTTGGTTTTAAACGACATGGTTCATACCAATATGAGGATTGAACTGGCAGACCATACCTTCAAGAGATGAGTCGGCGCTGTTGAGGATGTGCCGATCAGGGTCAGTAAGTTCTTCATTCCTTGCGACATAGTAGTCGTTGACACAACAGAAGACCCCCGTTGCCCGATCATCTTTGTACGTCCTTTCTTGGAAACAGGAAGGGTGTTGATTGATGTCTCTGAGGGGATTATCACACTGAGGGTCGGAAATGATCACCTGGACTTCAAATTGAAGGAGTTCATGAAAAGTCCTTCCCTGTCAGAATCTGCGTGTTTCGCGGACAGGTACGATAAATTCTTCCAGGAGATAGAGGAGGACATCCGGATAGTAGACCCCCTTGCGAAGGCTATAAGATGTCAGGATTTCGACTTCAAAGATCCTGAAGTTGCGAAGTATGTCGACCTTTTTGACCTGTCTTACGAAGATCTGCACGAAGAGGATAAGGTGGTGGAGTCTGTGAAGTATGCCTCTCTCAAGGAGGAGCCTCAAGAGAAGGCATCCAGAGCAAAGCCTGAGTTGAAACCATTGCCCGAAGGTCTGAAATATGAGTTCTCAGATGAAGAAGAGAGAAACCCTGTCATCGTAAATGCCAATCTTTCGAGAAACATGCTGGAATGACTCCTTGAGGAGTTAAGACTCCACAAGGGGGCTATAGGATATTCTGTAGAGGACATCAAAGGCCTTAGCCCCGCCTTATGCATGCATCGCATCAACATGGAAGAATTTGTAAAGCCTCTGGCTCAACCCCAAAGGAAGCTGAACCAGATGCTCAGGGAATTTGTCAAGAAAGAGGTAATCAAGCTAAGGGATGCGGGGATCATTTACCCAATCAGCGATAGCAATTGGGTGAGTCTGATTCACGTAGTACCCAAAAAGGGAGGGATGACAGTGGTAAGGGGAGAAAGGGGCGACGAGGTGGCAGTTAGGACCATCACCGGATGGAGGATGTGCATCGATTACCGAAAGCTAAATCAGGCTACAAAAAAGATCATTTTCCGCTACCTTTTATTGAACAAGTTCTTGAAAGATTAGTGCATCACGATTTCTTTTGTTTCCTTGATGGCTTTTCAGGATTTTATCAGGTACCCATCTTACCCGACGATCAGGAAAAACCAACTTTCACCTGCCTCTATGACACTTATGCTTTTAGAAGGATGCCCTTCGGTCTCTGCAACGCCCCCGCCACCTTTCAAAGATGCATGATATCAATGTTTTCAGATTTTTTGGAAGATATCGTAGAAGTTTTCATGGACAATTTTTCAGTCTATGGAAAGGACTTCGATACCTGCTTGAAAAATCTGTCGTTGGTTCTTCAAAGGTGCGAGGAGAATAACCTGGTTCTAAACTGGGAAAAGTGCCATTTCATGGTACGAGAGGGCATCGTTCTGGGGCATAAGATCAAAAAATTGTGGGATCGAGGTGGACGCAAGCAAAGTTGAAGCAATATCTAAGCTTCCCCCACCGAAATCCGTAACGGGAGTGAGAAGCTTCCTAGGGCACGCCGGATACTACCGAAGATTCATAAAGGACTTCTCGAAGATTTCCAAACCATTGTCCAATCTTCTGGTAAAGGACGCTGAATTTGTTTTCTCTAATGATTGTCTCAATGCTTTTCAGGCTTTGAAAAATGCTTTAGTATCACCACCCATCCTCCAAGCACCGGATTGGGATTTACCCTTTGAGCTTATGTGCGACGCTAGAGACTATGCGGTAGGAGCAGTCCTGGGCCAGAAGAAAGATAAAAGGCACCATGTGATCTACTACGCTAGTCGCACATTAGACGAGGCTCAGGTAAATTACACAACCACAGAAAAAGAGATGCTGGAAATCGTCTTCACCTTCGATAAGTTCAGGTGGTATCTAGTTGGAACAAGGGTCAAGGTATATACAGACCATGGGGCTATAAAATATCTAATGCAAAAGAAGGACACAAAGCCCAGGCTGTTGAGGTGGGCCTTATTGCTTCAAGAGTTCGACCATAAAATTATCGACAAGAAGGGGGCAGAAAATGTGGTCGCCGACCACCTATCTAGGATCGTAGCTGAAAGGCAGGGAGGACCACTGATCAAAGAGGACTATGCCGATGAGGCTCTTATGTTGGCCAAAACTCAAGAAGAAAGCTTACCCTGGTTTGCAGATATCTGCAATTATCTTGCTTGTGGAGAACTGCCTCCTGACATTACTTACAATCAGAAAAAGAAGTTGTTCGCGGATGCTAAAAATTACTATTGGGATGATCCTCTCCTCTTCATAAGATGCGCTGACAATCTATACAGGAGATGCATCCCCGAGAAAGAAACTGCGAACATCCTGAAAGAATGCCACGCCTCCCCCTACGGTGGACACCTGGGTAGAGAAAGAACATCTGCAAAAGTGCTACAGTCAAGTTTCTACTGGCCCTCCTTATTTAAAGATGTTTCACAATTCGTAAAAACTTGCAAAGAGTGCCAGTCTATAGGGAATATAGGGCGGAGGAATGAAATGCCGATGGCGAGTTGGATCGAAGTAGAAATCTTCAACGTATGGGGGATTGACTACATGGGGCCGTTTCCTCCTTCCAGGGGGTATCAATACATACTAGTGGCAGTGGACTATGTATCGAAGTGGGTAGAAGTCGTAGCCACCCAAACATGCGACGTCAAGTTGGTAATCAAGCTATTCGAGAAGACAATCTTTCCTCGTTTCGGTGTACTGCGTACTGTTATAAGAGACGGAGGGTCGCACTTTGGAGAGAGGCAGTTTGAAGCACTCCTGCGCAAGTATGGAGTAAAGCACAAGATCGCTACACCCTACCACCCACAGACATCAGGGCAGGTAGAGGTTTCCAAAAGACAAATCAAGCAGATCTTAGAGAAAACTGTCAGCCGAACGAGGAAAGACTGATCTATGAAGCTTGACGACGCGCTTTGGGCCTACCGGACTACTTACAAAACGCCCATTGGAACCATCCCCTACAAGCTTATCTATGGAAAATCATGCCATCTGCCTTTGGAATTGGAACACAAGGCCCTTTGGGCAATCAAGTTCCTAAACATGGACCTTGAAAAAGCAGGAGAAAAGAGGTTTTTGCAGCTTCAGGATCTTGAAGAGCTGAGAATGAACGCCTATGAAAATGCGAAAATCTACAAACAGAGGACAAAACAGTGGCATGATGCCCACCTATGGAGAAAAGATGCAAGCGGAGGGGATAAAGTTTTGTTATTCAAGTCATGCATTCGTCTTTTTCCTGGGAAGCTACAAACGAGATGGTCAGGACCGTTTACTGTATCGAAGATATACCCGTCAGGAATGATGGAGCTCTACGACAAGGACGATCCAACCAAAGTCTTTCAAGTGAATGGGCACAGAGTAAAAAGGTTCTATGAGGATGAAGCTTTTGTCAGGAGAGCAGAGATCAACCTGCAGGATATGGGTACTGTACAAGGCCGAACGTGATGATCCTACACCGGTCGAGCTGGCGACACAAACTTCTGTGCTTCTCGGGAGGCAACTCGAGTTTTTCTTTCTCACCTAGATGTAGGATGCCTTTTTTATTATTCTCTGTAAAGAAAACATTATGGACTGTAATAAGGCCCGATTCAGTGCACGCGCCGAGCGTATCGACTCTTCTGTTTTATGGGCCACTTCTCTATTGAGGAGTAATACCATCTGAGGTCAGGGACTTTTCTCTAAGCCAATGATGTTTTACCCTTCAGTAGCTTTTTCTTCGCCTAGTTTTTAGTTTTTGCCACTTACCGTACAAGGCAGCATCTCAGCTGGGCGCAGAACCGCTTGTATCAGGCGATGGTTTCCCGGGCGTCTCAAGGGCAGCAACGGACGACAGCCCGACATGCGCCCGTATCGTGCATAAGAGTTTTTGCCCTTGGTTAGACCGATGGGACTGCACGTCTCGGGAACGACCTGTCTAAACGCCTAACGCACGCCCCTGGAATGCCCGATTTACCCCCAGCTGAGTTTGCTATATATAGTAAGGTGGATTTACCATGTCAGGTTACCACACTTGCTCTTTTCAAGAACCTGTATCGTTTAGTAATCCAGTTTTTCTCATGTGTCGGCCAGTTGCCTTCACCCTTGTATCAGGCGATGTCTCCAAAGAGCAAGGGTATAGC
This sequence comes from Alisma plantago-aquatica, assembly GCA_963693085.1. Taxonomy (NCBI): domain Eukaryota; kingdom Viridiplantae; phylum Streptophyta; class Magnoliopsida; order Alismatales; family Alismataceae; genus Alisma; species Alisma plantago-aquatica. Next base: position 1,178,475,641 of record OY856412.1, on the reverse strand, counting down.
CCGACAGTCTGTTTTCCCGACACAGGTTTTATATCATGCGCATCATATCGGTCGACAATCTGAGTTGCTTTTTCTTATTGCCCGACACGCATAACTCACGACTCGACTTCCATTCGCACTTGCCCGTTAGTACAATATCGGGCGACACATTTTTTCGACATGTAAACCTATCAGGCAATTGCTTCGTATGACCGTGTCGCCCGACATTCATGCCGGGCAGCACAACTTTTATCCGTATCATCCAATCTTGCATTGCCTTGGTTTTTCTTTTGATGGAAGATACATCGGGCTTTACATCGCAACAAGTTTTATCATGATTTCAGTTTTTCCCGACCTAACATATAAGTGATCGATGGGCTTGATAACAGGGATGGCTCACATGAAGCAAACCTCCGGCCGCACCGACAACCAAGGCACAAGAAACAGAATTGCGGTCGCGGCTGAAGCAACAACTGTCGGACAGAAACGTCAGAACCAGAAAAAGGATGGATTTTTCTTTATTTGGTAGCCCCAGAGGAGGATCACTTTCTTATCTAGGCTGCTTCGAGCTTCCTCATTGAGAGCTTTGCACTTGTTTTTGCTGCATCCAGCTGGGGAAATAAAATGGAGGCAGCAAAGAAGCATATTGCAGCTTCTCCATGGCACAAGCGCACCCAGCCGACTCCAATAAGGAGATTGCAGCTTCGCCATGGAAGAAGTGCATCGGCCAACTAACCCTCATTGGACTAGCATGACCTCTCCCTGTCTTCTTCACTAGTTTGGGACAAAGTGTAGAGTAAGTTTGGGGGGGGTACCCATGTACCAGTGAGGGAGGTATAAAATTCTTCTTCTCTTCAAGCTCTCCACACTTTGTTCCATTTTGTTCTTCTCCTATATCATGTGTATGTACCCATGCTCGTATAAAATGTCATGCTCATATAAAAATTTTGAAATTTTTTTTCTTCTGTTCCCATGTGTATGTACAAAGTTACTATAATAGTAAAAACCTGATGCGAATCCTTGCAAAGTTTGTTTTCTATGTGCTTAACGAGATGCAAGTTTTATTATATCTTTCTGATAATGCTACCTATAACAACAAAAGATTATGTTTTGCCATGCCAAAAATTTCAAAAAAATATAATAATCTCACAAACAGCTAAGAAACAAGTATGGAGAAGGAAAAAGATGCCCAAACAGCAGAAATCTCTTTGTTTTCCCTCACCCAACGAAAATCCCAAAAAGAGAAAGAAGCCTTATGAGTGTGAATAAAAGCATGAGAGTTGTGCCCAATAAAAAAAAAGAAAAATATATATATATATACACACTTGTTTTCCAAAAGTGCCCATCTTTAGGCATGGTAGATCCGGGGCAGTGGTACGTAGGATGTGAAATCACTGCTCTAAAGCCAACTGGCTTAGACTGCAGGGACCACTTGCCCGCTAACGGACCCTTACCTGGATGGACTGATGGGAAACAAGAAATACCCCAAAAAGCCTTAGCCTACCCTATACACAACTTTCTGCCCCATAAAATAAATTTGTTTGGTGTGTAAGCTAACTTCAGAATCATGCACCAAAGTCTCGCTGAGGCTATAGAGAAAACTTTTACTGAAATAATAAGGTAGGAAATGTAAGATCTTTTGCTCGTAGTGAGGCAACATTATCTCTAAAGGCATTACGATACTTGTTTTACCTCTTGGCCTGAAAGCTACACCGAGCAAGAAGTAGCATCACTAAATAAAGTTTAAATATTGATTGAGGACAATCAAAATGCTAAGTTTGGGGGAGTTGAAAACACCAAATTTTGTGATGTTTTAGACTATTTTTCTGCTATCAAAACTGCCCTTTTTAACTGTTTTCCTCTCTTTTATATGTACTTTCGCAATAATTGGCCAAACGACGCTCTTAATCCAATATTTCCAATTTTTGCAGAGTTTTCCTACAATTTTGACCCATTTTGTCATCAATAAGGCCGTCCCAGCCCACCTACATCGGCCTTCCAGACGCCCAATACGATCGTTGCCTGACAGGGTAGCGCGACACAACGACGCGCGACATGGGGACGCCACGCAAGAAGAAGCTGACGGGAGACACGTCTCTTACCCAATAGGGAGCCGCACTCACCAAGACAACTCAAACTTGTCGCGCGACCCAGGCCACCCACCGGCAGGCGCCGCCCGTCACGTGACCGACAGCCGACACCCTGTGCCGGGTGATACCAGTATCGATCGTCCACTCAAACACGAAGATGGAGGACACATGGCGCTTCGAGCACCATAACTTCCCCCAACCGCTGCCTATAAATAGCAGCTACAGGAAGCTGAAACGACAGTTCGCACAGTTGGGAACTTTGAGCGATCTTCGGAGGAAAACTGCGAGAGCAAGAATATCATGCCTTAGTGCTCGTACCGGGCAACTCTAGGTGAGCTCTTCCTCATCCCGAGTGGGAGGGGATGATTCACTTAGGACCATCCCGGACGACACTGCAGGACGATATCGACCAACGTTGATGAGCGACACAAGTGCCCGACAGTAGTTGCATCGCTCCATGCCAGACACGATATCGAACCCGATACATTTCACCTATCATAGCGTGCCGCCTGAGAGGGTGTGCCGCCCGACAATGTTGTATCAGGCTAGGCTTCTGACCGGTATCAGGCTGGAGAGCTACAATGGTCTGTCGTCCTTCTACATCAAGAAGGCGACATTTATCTTTATTTCTGTTATTTAATTCTTTACTTATGCACTGTAATTAAGACCTTTAATGTTTATGGAAATGGAAAAGCTTAATCACTTGCTGCTCTATGCTTGGTGTAATTGTTGGATGACTGCTATGTTTAATATCTGAACTCTAGATTGCATGTTTGGATCGTGTTTCGCGTAGCTACCGAATCATGTTTTCCCATCGCAACAACTTCGAGAGATGTGTTGTGGCTCTAGTGTTTGGTCCGATTCTGGAGTACGAGAGTGCCTGGAACAGAGTTGCTTCAGTGACATTTCACTCTAACTTAAGTCCAGCAACCTCGAGAGGGGTGTTGATGCTTGGTTAAAGGTACCCGCTCTGAGAGGAGGGGTACAGGATGCTCCTGCTGCCACTTGTTTTACCAAAGTTTATCCTTCACACCTTGCTTTAGCTCTAGTTTGATCTTTCTATTTCTGTTGCATGAAAACCCCTAAAAACTGCTAAATGACTAAAACCTTAAATCCTTCTTGTAACTCCAGTTGGAGATAGTTTTCTTTGTTTTGTTTGTGACATCTTGTTGTTTCCCCTTGGGGAATTTACTATCTCTTTGTACATGTCGGAGTGTAGCGTGTCGATTCAGAGTTCTCAACACTACCACCCTTGTCCCTGTGATCGACCCCGTATATATACTTCGACCCCATAAGCAAAGTTGTGGGGGCCTAGAAGAGTTCAGGTTATAAATGTAAAAGTCCGACTAACTTCAAATCTGCCTCCAATTTTGGACGCGCGATTTAGGCCGGTCAGGGACTCTCCTATAGTTATTGTAGGGTTACTGTAGAAGAAAAAACAAGATGGCGGGAGAATGTGGGCCCCCTCAGCCCTACTAGTGTATCTTCTTCCTCCATGGCTTTCTCTTCCTTAGTATTGTTATCTTCAACAACCTCCTATTCATCTTCAAAACGCTAAAAATGTGTTTGACTTCAAAAAGGTCAAAGATTGGGTTAGGGAGTGTCTGCTTGCCTACCTTTGATATGAATATGAGCCTTGACCCATACTATGTGAAGAGTTTTGCATTTTTTAATTCTTGAAGTCCAAGTCTCCATTTGGCTTGGATTGGAGATGAGAAAGGTCCAAGAAAAGTCTATCCCCTGGAATGAATAGGTAGCTTCCTATTTTGACTCATGTTCATTTGCTAGGCTTAAGCTAAGAAAAATACACCTATGTTGACCTTCTCACTCCCTTGGGTGAGGAATGCCAATAAATGTAACATTAACTGATTGAAACTTGCCATGTCCATATTTAGACCTAGATAACAAGTGTTCATCAATAGATAATGAAGAAGGTAGCTGAAGGGGTGCTCATATCAATGATAAAAGAGAGATGCTAGTTCATTCTGGCATTGTCAGGCTATGGCATCATGTTATGCTGGGAAAAAACATGGTTGATGTTTTTGGGGTCGCACCATTGGCCTTGATTTTCCCATCCATAGATGGCATTAAAGTTAGTAACTGTGAGGTGGTAAGAGTTGTTGAAGAGACAAAATTTGACCCATCCATGTTTCCACTCAGTTGTGTTTCGGTGGTGCTTGAGGAAGAACACCTCAAGGGATGAGAGAAATTTGAGTGTGATCTATGCATATGTTGGCCAACCAACAAAGAAGGGGTGGTCAATTGTCATCCTTTGGATGATAAACACCTTTTACATGTTGTTGGTGGAATAGTCCTTTCAATGAAGGCCCACTGACCGTACCTAGTAGCCTCTAGTGCATGATGTGGATGCATAACAATTCGTTTGCTCGTCACAACCATGAATGATATATTCTTGGGGATGAGTTGATGAATGGCAATAGAGAAGGAGGATCCTTTTTTCTAGGGGTAAGTGATGTGCTTATCTGTTGTAAGTGATGCTTGCTTACAGTTTCTTATGATGTAGTTATTGAGAGGAAGTTACTTTGGTGTTGAGAATATAAAAGAATCACCCCTTCTTGTATAAAAGAGTAGAAACCATTTAGTAAAAAGTTGGTTACACCAAGTTTGTTTTCAGTTGTACCAACACCAACGCCCATCCTTCACACTCTCGATATACAATATTGGTACAAAAACAATTTGAGTGTTGATGGCATCAACCTACCTAAAATAAAGTTGGTGGTAATAAAAATACCAATGGTACTAGAATTTTGTGAAAGATGCTTGTCAACACTCAAAACAACTTGTTGCATGTGCTTGTAGTCGTAGGATGCCCTGATTTCTCTAACTTCTATTTCAATGGTACTGAACACATGGTTAGTTCCACCAACATTGACATGTAGCCTTCTATATAATGCACATATTGTGCAAGTTTACAATCTTAAAGGTACCAAATGGTACAATAGTGCCATTGAGTTTACTTTGAAATTCTGAGCTACTTTTTGTAGTTTTTGGTTCCATTGACATATGTTTTGGTGTCATCGACATTATCCTCTATATTCCCTTATTTTGAGAACACTAATCATGGTACCTTGTTTACCTACATCATGTTAGATATCAACAATCTATTAGTGAAAATGTACTTAACAATTATATGAACATCAAAAATAAAATCTATAACAAGTCTGATTGACTTTAACAATTCTAACCTAAATTTGTTAAATGGTGGGTTTCCTTCGGCCAATATCCCTTGTTTTACATCCTAGGCTCAACTTAGTACTTAATCTTGGGTTATATGTAGTGGTTGATAAAGAATGAGTTGGAAATTGAAACTCCACCATGTCATCATCAATACCCAACATCACATATACTTTTCCCATTACAATTATTACATCATTTGTACCTTGGAACTACTTCCCTATAGTAATTCAAATCAACTTGTTTCTTGCATGTCCATAACCACAATATTGTCTAGATAGATAAATATTAAAAATTTTACCAAGACATCTTTACATACTAGAACATGCCTTACTATGAAATCATCTATCATTGAATTGTCATACATGTACTAGTCACATCTTTCAATCCCAAATTCTTGGAAGTGGAGAGAGGTATGATATTTATGCTCACCCCAGAGTCACATATTGCTTCTTTGTACTTATTGCCACCAGTGGAACATGTGATACTAAAATAATAATGGTTCTTCTTTGTTTAGTGGGAATCATGCTTGAATCATTGCAGACATCACCTTATTGACTTTTATAATGTAAAAATCTATGATCGTGTCCTTATTGGTGATGATTTATTTGAGAAGCTTCCTATAACCATATACTTTCTCAATATCCTCCACGAGTCAAATATTAATATGTATTTTCCTAAAAATGTCAAAAAATTATGGAATTTCTTGTTCTTCTTTCCCTACTTTATTCCTTTTGGGTTAGGGACCGGTGCAAAACTATGCCTATGTGGAGGCATGCCCAACTTCTTGGGATCTACTCTTCTAAGTTTTAACTAGAATCACCACCTACTTCAAATAAATTTTGTGTGGATTTTTCATTTATTAGGGAGCTCTCCTCTCGAACCACTAGAGTAGGTGTGGAGGCACTGGTGTTTTAAGGCGTATCCCACATTGCAATAGGTGTGGTTGGAATTTCCCTACTGCTCCTCAAGGTCACAACATTAGCTAAAGCGCTCACCAATGTAGGATTTATATTTGTACCCATTCCCCTTGTGTTCCAAATAAGCTAATGAGAAAACGATCATATGGATCTGGGGTCTCCTCAATAGCATACTCCTTCCCTTTTGTATTGGAGGATCCACATTGATTATTTTTTTTATAAGTCCTACTAAGTACAATATTTTGACATAACTGTTTTCAATTGTTCAATATTTTTTGTTGTAAAGTGTACCAATGGATTTGCATTGATTGTGTCTTGATTTACCAAATTTAGGAATGAAGACTTGAAGACTTGATACATGTTGATATACTATACTCTTTCCAATATCTGCCAAAATGAAGAATTCTTACCACATGGGATTACATGTAAATGGGATATCAAATCTAGTTTGTATTTCTCTCACCTTGTTACCTTTTTCTTTTCCATGTTGTCTACGGGATCAGATGTAATAAACTTTATGTTTCCTTTCAATAATTGGAATGCTATTTATTTTTGCATATAATGTGTGAGTCATTTTTGGGCCACTCAGAGACGTCATCTCTAATCTCCTTAACAATATCTACCTAGGTAGTGGCATTGGGATTAATGTAAGAATGATTCCATGGTAGTGTGTCCATAGAACGTCTGAGATTTCACCAAGGAAAACATGCATGAATATATCTCATAAATTCCCATATTAACAAATTTTTTTTAATCAAACCCACTTGTACGGTGGTGGAGGACAATTTAATGTTTACCCATATATTTTTCTCCCCATCTCCCCTGCATGGCCATCGCCATCCCCGTGATTAAACATCTCCATTCTTTTGGTCCAATATGCGTTCCTTTCGGATCAACCAAAAGTTTCTCTTGATTTCCAAGTTGTATATGTAGTATAGGCGGTGGTGGGTAGATTTAATTATTTTTGTATAACAAGAGGAGAATTCTCTCTCTTATTTGAGAATCTTTTCATGACCTATAGATGACAAGACTGGACTTTTGTACTCAGTGATACAAGTGAAGACAATAAACTAGTACCTGAAATAAAATAGAGATGTGATAATCACAAGGTGTTAATGTTCTATACCATTTTTTTTCCAATAATGATTGAGTTAAAAAAATTAGTTCAGAGTGGAATATATATCACTGATACTGGTATTGTTGTAAATTAACTAGAAATGGTGCCAACAACATGATATGGGTTTACCATGCATGTAAAATGTAAGTGCATGTTGTCAATTATATGCTTTGGGAGCCATCATTTGATTATTAATAGTCAAGTCCTCTTATAATGTTTGTTTCAGTATTGAGATAATGAATAAATGTGATTATGTCCTAAGAATATTTGGACTCGATGACATATGATTTTGGTTGAGTATTTGAAAATGAGATCATATGTATGCATAAGAGTACTCAATCTTGTTATGTACCTAGTGATTATTATTGTGAACATTATTGGACAATGATAAAGTATAAGACATTTTGTATGTTGAAAGATGACTATGCCTCTTTAGTCATGACATTGGATATCAACTCAGATACATAGATAATTGTTATGGAGCAAGTTTTACAAGACGAAACAACCTAGAGAATGATACTTGAAAGCCATGCATTGCAAGTCAGAGTAATATATCAACATGATAGTCGTGTATGTGATCCTTATACTTGAAGTCACAATAGTAATCATGAGATTTTTAGTGTACTTTAACAGTCACCAAATGTCACTCTGAATTAGGGTTTCCATACACATAGTTCTTGTAAGCACTATGACACTTTTGGATTATTGCGATTCATGTAGATGGAATTTGTCCCTAATTTGAAGTGATATTTAGGCCACTAAATAAGTGAAACCATCAAATGCATGACCATACCCATGTGAGTAAATGTAAGATCTTTAGTTAACACAATGTTAGAAGTCTGCTCTAGTTCAAGAAACATAGTTTGAATGTTGAAAGGATGAAAAATTTATGCCTTAGTTTCAATCTAGATATCTATGACATTGGGATTATGTGTTCATGGAAGCATTGGCCTCTTATAGGTTAATGTTGGTGTACACATATTTCAATTACTTTGGTAGAGATGATGTATTGCTAGATACCAATATTTGCTAGTGAGTTTATGAACATCAATAACAATGTAATATTGAACCTATGGGTCACACAAATAAGGATGCATAAGGAAATCAAATATCATAGTCAAACAAATAATGATAATGGTTTTGAGTCATGTACATGATGATTTCCTATGCAATCAGTCAAATAGGAAAGCCAATTGGTTGACTGGATGGTTTGAATCAATTAATAGATTGTTTGACAATTGATCAATTGATCACCTATTTGGGAAACTAGCTAGTCGATTGTCTAGATAGCTCGTTCATTTAATTGGATTGAAGTTTGGAAACATCAAGTAATATGTGTTGTTTTTCATTTGGAGTCAAACTGGTCAAATGAAATTTGACCTAGATTGGAAATTTCGTCGACAAGATAACACATATGGTCCATTAAATGACAAAACTAGTCCCTGTCAATCGACTGGATAACCCAATTGGAAAACTAGGATTTCTAGATAGCATTTCGAGTGAGATTGTATTTTGAGATGTCATTAGGAATATGCTTGGAGTTTTGTGAAATCCAAGTTGATGACTCTCCTCTATAAAGGGGCAGACTTCCAAGGAGTGATACATAACACTGTGAGACAAGCTGTCTAAGCGTTTTTCCTCTTAAAGAGAGAATATACCTCCCAAGGACAACAAACCCCAATTTTAGGATAAGTAGAGTGATCGACTGTCATGTGGTTGTATATTACCCAAAGTCCACACTCCTAATAACTACATAGCCAAAAGTGACTGAACTTCGACATCCTTCCCTAGAATGGCACATAGTTTCACACAAGCAATATATATGAAAAAATCAATAAGAAAACTAAATAAATGATAAGATATCAAATATGGAGATAATAGATATGTACACATTTCTATGTCAAGAGTGCCCATTTGTATTTCACTTAATATCATAGAGTCTTGAATGCATCAAATCTTCATTTGGGTACTAAATTTTTTATAAACACAATATATTGATGCTAAAGCATTAAGTAATGAAAGGGCATGTAAACACAATTTAAGAGTATATAAAGTTGCTTGCTAAAAACATCATAATAAAAAAGAAATAGAATTGAGGAAAGAACACTTAATGAATTTCTTTTATACAAAGTATGTTCTAGGTTTTGTTATCAATTATATCAACCATAGGCCTTTTGACCACTTCCGAAGGAAGGTGGTTTTTGAGAGATATTTACTCTAAGTCAAAACATGTTCCCTATCACATCAAGACTAACATGTCATGAGAAACATTGGTTCATATGGGACCTCAGTGCCATCATCGATGAGCTAATCCATTTTCATCATACATTGCCCTTTCGCCAAGGAAATTAGAAGCTTCACCAACCTGGGTATAACAGGTACCAACAACCTCATGTGGAATGAAAGGAACAATAGGGTTCATGGGCGTAAGGAGAACAAGCCAGAAGATCTGCTTGACCGCTTGGCTAAAGAACTAAAATGGTGCATTTTTTGTAAACTTGAGATATTACGTAATATCAAGGTTAACACTCACATCTACTGGCATTTTTGTAGTTAGTCCCCATGTACAGCTCTTAGGGCCCATTTCAAGGTGCCTTTCTCTATTGTATAGTTTACTATACACCCCCTTTTTGGTTTAATACATTTACCTTACTAAAAAAAAAAGTTCAGGTAGATACCCTAGAATATATAATGAATTTCTCTTAGTTCAAGGTTTGTAAAAATAGCAAAATCAAACATGAAGTTGTAATCATAGGTGGGTCAAGAGATTAAGCATACCAAGCATCCATGCGAGCATACATTTATACAAGAAAATATTATAGTAGGGTCAAGAGATTAAGCATACCATAAGATTACTATGCAAGTCATAATCCATGAGAAAGATTCTAGAGAAGGCCCAACTAAAAGAGTTCCTAAGATGTAAAAAGACATGATAGAGGGTCTTAGATTAGTAGGTTTTGTCAATTTAAACATGTTTTATATCGTTTGGTGTAGGTAGAGCGGGCAGCAGAAACAAAAATTTAACTACCATATTCCCTTTTGAAAAGTAGATTGTGTCAACAAGTATGTAATGGGAAGGATGGATTTTGAAGTTATACCTAGTCCTGGAGCAAGTCCAGTGATAATTCCTTCACTGTAGCTTGCGCCTTTCTTCAAGTTTCACCGGGAGAATGTCTTTGTCAGCCTCTTGATTGTTCACCATGGACACAAGTTTGACTTTGTCCTTTGAGTGACAAGGAATGGTCTACTCGCCTCTATAGTAGTCCACATGGGACACTTGGAACCCCTATCATTCTAGATAAATAGAAAAGAAAGAGTTGTCCCTTCTAGTCAGTGTACTAGCACAAACTTGCTCTCCCAATTGTATCTCAGTTACCACAACCAAAGAAGGCAACAATTGTTAGAGCTAATTGATGTGTCTAAGAAGCCCCCAATACCCCTCTATTTATAGAAAGGGTCATGGTTAGGTTTCCCAGTCTAAGCGACAACCAAAGGGGACAAAATTTCATCAATTTTCACATCCTACAAGCGACAAAATGATCATTTTAGAGGTGAACCGATCATTTGGCACATGAGTCGATCGGTTCATCCCTAGAATGGGTTATTTCAACATGTTTCCCAATGACAATTATAATTGAAATTAATATCTGATTAATGCACAACATGACATCGTCATAATCCTTGATCCAACCAAATTGATCAATCAACCAATCAGTTCATAACTTGAACCAATCGGCTCATGGACCTAAGCCGATTGGATTACTTCCTGAACTGGTCGTTTCATGGACCAAATCGCCAATCTCAATCCAAATGACATGACACTTGAATCGATCTGTTCAACACTTACATTGATCAGTTCACTATCTAGTTAATCAAATTTCAAATCTTGATGTTTAAATTGAATACCTAACATCTTAGTAATCAATTTTAAACTATATTCATGAATAAAATCCTATTTCAAGTGTATACTATGCATGTGACCCTAGAGGTTCCAAGTTAAGCTGGCAGTGAATGTCGATAACTAATTTATAAAATCACAAGCAATGAGTGGTATCTAGTAACACATCATTGCTACCCAATTAATTTGGAAAATTGGAGAACAATTTCAACCTACAATCAGTGATTGGAATAATAATGTTTGTATAGTTCCTTTGTCATTGATATCTAGATTGAACTTGAGGAAAGAAATCATCATCCTCTTCAACATTTAATCCATGTTCCTTGAACTAGAGTAGACCGTATGAGATATATGTAAGCTCAATATCAAATATTGACTCACATGACCACGACCATGCATTTCACAATCTCACTTATCAAGTGGCCATGATATGATACTTCTATAAGAGGGACAAATCCAATCTACATTGCTCACAGTCATGCCCATGTGTCATAGTGCACCCGCGAATCACCTTTATGGCAACCCTTATTCAAGGTCAAGGTGAATGATGTCGAAGTACATTAAAGGACATGTGATGAATGTAATCATTTCAGGTCTAAGAACCACAATCACCACCATCACTAAGAGAGATGATTCTGACTACCAAGTAATGGTTCCCATACATCCCTCTCAAGGTGGGTTTGTCTCATAAATTGTTCTCTAACAAGTATCTATGTGTTTGGTTTGATATCACGTATCATGACTTTATGAGATTCTTTCATCAACCGACACACATTCTAGTCTTATGTGTTATTATTGTCTATCAACCTTTCATAATAATGTCCAAATAGGGACATAACAAGAATGTATGTACTCTTGATATCCATATGATCTAATTATTCAGGTCATCAACCCAAAGACATACCTCATTGAGAAATATCATTCTCTAGACATTTATTATGTTACATAATTATCTTATAACTAAATAAAATAGAATAAATTGGAAGATTTCCTTTGTTATTAATCAAATCATTAACAAAATATGCCATTATAATCATCATATGATTGGCTCTCTGGGCATATATACCAACAAACTCCTATTTACATCTAGAGACAATCACCAATGAACTTGGTCCCAAGTGATCTAACATGAACATCATGCTTATTTTGCAATACTACTTTTGTCAAGGGGTCATCTACATTGCTTTTTGTTAGCACTCTGCAAATCATCACATTTCCTCACTATATGGTCTCTCATTTGAGATGGAAATGCCTTTGTATATGCTTAGAATGCTTATGTGATGTAGGTTCCTTAGCTTGTACAATAGTTCCATTGTTGTCTCAATAGCATCATGGATGCTTGGAACCACCCCAAGTTTATTAATGAACTTCTTGATACAAACAACCTCCTTTTCTACATTGGATGCAACAATATACTCAACCTCTATTGTAGCATTTGTAATTGTCTCTTGCTTGGAACTCTTCCAGCTCATAGATGTACTGTTGAGGCAAAACACCAATCCAAACTATGATTTGTAGTCATTTATTTAGTTTGGAAGCTTACATATGTGTAATCCTTTACCACCAACTCTTCATCTCCACCGTAGACAAGGAACTAATCCTTAGTCCCTCTCAAGTACTTAAGGGTGTTCTTCACGGCTGTCCAGTGAGCATCACCTAGATATGACTGATATATGTTCGTCATGATCAAGGCATATGAGACATTTGTATGAGTACATAACATTGCATACATGATGGATGCAATTATAGATGCATATGGAATCCTACTCATGTGTTCCCTTTATTCACAAGAATTGGAACATTGAGCTCTAGAGATAGTAACTCCATAATACATGGGTCAGTTTCCTCTGTTTGAGTCCTCCATTCTGAACCTCTTCAACACTTCATCAATGTATGTGCTCTGACATAGTCTAAGAAGCCTTCTAGATCTATCTCTATAGATCTTGATTCATAATACATAGAATGGTTCACCCAAGTCCTTCATTGATAAATTATTTCCTAGCCAGGTCTTTACCATCTATAAAGTAGGAATGACATTCCCCATCAATAGTATGCCATCCACATACTATATGAGGAATTCAATTGTGCTCCCACTATCCTTCTTGTAAACACAAGGATCATCTTCATTCTAACTAAAGTCAAACTTTTTGAGTGTCTAGTCAAAACAAAGATGCCAACTCTAATATGCCTCCTTCAATCCATATATTGACCTTTGCAGCTTACAGAATTTATTTGCATACTTTGGGTTTATAAAACCCCCAAGTTGTGTCATGTACACATCTTCAAAAAGATTCCCGTTAAGGAATGTAGTTTTACAATACATCTACCAAATCTCATAGTCATGATAAGTTGTAATGGCAACCATGATCCTGATGGACTTAACCAAGACAATTTAGGAAAAAGTTTCATTATAGTCAACACTTTAACCTTGTTTGAAACTCTTTGCAACCAATCTTCCCTAATAGGTTTGTACATTACCATCAATGTCAGTCTTCTTCTTGAAGATCCACTTGCGTCGTGTGGGTTTTATCCCTTCAGGTGGATTCAAAAAGGTCCATACCTTGTTGTGTACATGGTTTCCATCTCAGATCTCATTGCTTCAAGCCATTTATCATATTTTGGTCCTTTGGTAGCTTCTAGGTAGGTTATTCACTCATCATATATGACTAACTCACTGCCTTCTTGAGTCACAAGATATCCAAATCTATCAGGATCAAGGTGTGTCCTACTAGATATACAAGGTCCTTGTGTTACATGAGGAACTTGAGATTCCACAATGGTTTGTGAGTCTTCTTGTTCCTCTTGCACCTCTACTGATTCAATGTTTTCTTGTTGGTCTTGAACCACTTTGAGTTCTACTTTCCTCCCACTAATTCCTTTGGAAATAAATTCCTTTTCTAGGAACACAACATCTCTGGAAACAAACAATTTGTTGTAAGATAGGAAATAAAAAGTATTATCCTTTGGTTTCCTTATGATATCCAACAAAATAACATTTATCTAATTTTGGTCCAAGCTTTTTAGGAAACTACTTTCTCACATAAGCTTCACAACTCCAAATCTTCATAAAAGACACATTGATACTCTTCCCTAACCATATCTCATATGGTGTGTTTTGAACCAACTTAGATCACCCAGGTTTAGTGTAAATGTGGTGGTTTCTAGAGCATAAACCTAGAAGGTAGTCAGAAGTGTTCGATCAATGGGCTCTAGAAGGGGGGTGTTGAATAGAGCTACACACTTCTCACAAAATTGATTAGACCACCAAATTATATAAATTGCAGAAACTTAAATAAGCAACAATTTGATGACCTAATCTAACATGCACAACAAGGATAAGAGACAAGGATGAGCAAGCACATGGACATGTGGTTTAGAGTGGTTCCATGTCCTAAACTTAGGACCAATGTCAGTCTACTACCTAGAGTGGATTAGTCTCTAGGATTTGTAATCGTGGTACTCTTATATTCCACAACAAGATTACAAGATACAACAACCACACATCTAAGGGCTTAGTACCTCAAGCAAAGATCTTCAACCTATAGAAGGAGCTTACCCACTTGAAGCATGGAGTCTTCAGCCATCAACATGGACATACCCACTCCTTTCTTCAAGTCTTCTGCCTTTAAGGGATTACCTATCTTCCTTGAGTGTTGTCTTGCTTCTCTCCTTCACTTGGAGAGCTGGAGCACCTATTTCCTTCACTTGGAGACCTAGAGCAGCTTGCCTTCTTCAACCTTGAAGAACAACACCTCCTTCTCCTTCACTTGGAGAGGGATCTTCAACTATATTTAAAGGAATGGAGGTTGGAAGATGGAGGAGGAGACATTTTACATCAACACATGCAATAGCTCTCTTACACAGGGACCTATCTCACTCATACTCATGAATTTGACTTGAAGGTAGAGAGAGAAAGGGGCTCAAAGATTTAGAACACTCTCAGCTATGGTAGAACTAAGTTTGCAATGAAAGAGCAGCCTTGGAATGAACTCTAAGTGTCCTATATATAGCTGAGGGTGTTGCTTTGAGTTAGGTGAACTCTTGGGCCGAAATATAGCCGTTTTCCTTCAAGAAAATGTCTCTATTTGCAATAAAATAACCCACCAATGGTCACATCACTTTTTTTTGCAAATTCCGTACAGTGCAATCAGTCGAGTTTCAATAAAGGTAACTCGACCGATCAAGTAAAAGACAAAACCGATATTCAAATGGTCGGTCGAGTTTGTCTTGGGGAAACTCGACTGATCCCTGAAGATCGTTTTGGTCATCCACTTGATCGGTCGAGTTCTGTGTAAACATAACTCGACCCATGCTATCTTCAGAAAATTGACTTAAGGATGATCGGTCGAGTTTTAAAGCTGGGAAACTCGACCGACAAAGTGCCTGAAATCAATTTTCTAAATTTCATATAAAAGTGATCTAACATTGGTGTTTTATGTCCCAATCAATTTTCTCACCTTAGTTACAAGTCAAATCATCATTACAAGTGATTAAAAAAATGTTCTAAGGTCATTTACATAGAAATCCCAAAAAGCACACTTGTAGCTATTTTGACTTGAACTTGACCCATTTTGGGGCTTTGGATTTTGGATCCTTTTAATGTACCTAATGCCTACAAACAATCTTAAACACACATATTAGATACATAAGAATGGAATGGTTAAGTCATTATCAAAATATAGGCAATGTATAACCTCTAGGTCAACATTCTCCCCCTTTTTGACAATGACAAACCATTCCTCAAGCATATTGAAAAGGATATGAAAGTTATACCTTTGCCTTGTGAATTAGGGCGATTCATGATACGAACAATGTGAATTGCTCCCCCTCAATCTATGCTTCCTCTAACTTGCATGGTTAGTTTCTCTACACATAGTAATACCCATATACATGTAATGTGTAGTCCTTTGAAAGTTCACATAAAAGATAGTGAATTGAACAAGAAAAGGATCTCACAAGCAAAAGCAATATTATAGCAAAGAAAAACCAATATGATTGAGTTTCAAGACATGAGCTATCACTTAAAATATCTCTCCCCCTTCTGACATTATCAAAAAGGTAGGGGGGTAGAAGAGCAAAAGCCAGGTTGTTACGACCCCACCTCCCGATAACCCCCAATTAAGGGAGACCGAGAGGTCGAAGCCGCACCCATAACTTCCAGATCAAAGGTTCGACAATTACCAAGAATAGTTATCAAATTTTAACAGACTATACATAAAAGTTGTAAGAAAATAAATTTTTGCATACCTTTTTGAAAACTTGGATCTCTAAACTTTTATCCACTTAAGGATTCTACTCTAACTAATCCTCCTTGTATTTTACTTCATGTATTTCTCATTATGACGATTTATTGTTTGTCCTTTTGGCTTGTACCTAAAACGCCGACAAACAAAACGTCGGTCAGCCGAGGCTGGTATGTGGGGGAAACAATAATCATTCAATTATCTATAACAATGTATTTCACTCAATTATCATTTAACAAACAATTTTACATTTTAAGTATAACTACGCGATCCAAGGATACCCTATTCTCTGTGTTGTCCCTTTTAAACCCCTCATGATCCACCTATCAAGTGAACCCATTTCTAGGGTTGAGTCACATGGAACTACCCATAGGTAGACCAATCCTTAACTCATGGTAGGATAAAGAGTCTCATGGCACTACACATAGGTAGCCCAGTTTCTAACTCATGATACCCTAGACCTTGCTCTAGGTTATCCTTAGCCTTTGCATAGACACAGGGGTGGACTCGGATCTAGCTAGTTATACATGTATACTCATAGAGATAGTCATAGTCACTTTATAGTTGCATGAATTGAAACATCCAACAGTTATTTCAAGCATTGAGGGAAACATCAATAAAATCCTCAAAAAACTAATCGATATAGTCATAAGCGTAACCACATACCTGATTTGATGAGTCATGCAGATTATTCAACATATACTTCATGTATATACAATCAACACAATCAACAGATCCAAGCAAGTGATTCAATCATCACATAATTCCTGAAAAGTATATGTACTCTATTTATTACACACTTTATCAAGAATCTACTTTATTGACTTGGATTCTCTTTCTAGGGTTTCTAATCCACATTAAGTTTTCATTAATATTCATTAGGGTTTCTTAGATCAATTTCTCAAAATTTATCCCTTTTAGGTTAACAAACCCTAAAATACTCTTTTCCATTTATATGAACCTTAATTGCTCAACTATCCATTTTAATAATCTTTTATACCCAAATTGACATAGGATCATCATATCCCTGTTTATTCATAGATTTGAACAATTAAACCAATTAAAAGACATATTCTCCTAAATTAGGGTTTTCAAGCTTATTAATGCATAATCATGCACAGAACCCTAAATTAAGCCAATTATATAAAAGGATCATCTTTTTAGACCCTATTTTCTCTTTTATTAACAACAAGTTAATATCAACTTGAATTATCCAAATAATGTCATTAAGACCATCTACCATCAAATCTAAGGGTTTTCCCTTAATTAAAACATTAAAGATGATAACTTTATGTACTTTTCAATTTCAAGCATATTTATGCACATAAACTCTAAATTAGACTAAACACGTGCAAAGCTCTTCCTTTTTGAACATAATGTACCTTTATACATTTAATCAGGTTAACATCAACTCTAATGATCCATTAAACCCTATCAAACACTTTATTCATTTCAAAATAGGATTCCTTAATAACTAAAGCATTAAAGATGATTACTTCCATTACTTTTCGGATTGTAGTTATAATCAGACTTCAAACATAATTTCTTTGCATTCCTCTCGTTCTGAGGATAAATTTTCATATAAGACTCGATTTAATCCGAGTTACGAATAATTATATACGATTTTTGCAAGAAATCACTTACCACGGCCAATCAGAAGTCGCCACATGTCCTGCCCCATACAACGTTGCTCATTTTAGATGAGAAAATTTTGAAAAGACACAAATACCCTCACTTAAGTTGTGCACGTCTTTAGCCCACAGAGGGCAGAACGGTCCAATGGCCCAAGACCTTATTCAACCTTGCGAGACCTAGTTCTGGGCGCTGATCTGCAGCAAGGTGTGGCTGCCCCTCTCCACCCCGAACCTCGACGGCCTCCGGAAAAGCTTCCTCCACCTCCGTTGTTCCTTGGTGCACGCGGGGAACCTTCGATTAATGGCTGAGGTGGCTGGTCCTATGCACGCCAAGGCCGCGACCTACTGCGGGTTGCAGATCTTCGGCTGCGTGCTGCATGAGGTCGGGAGCATGGAAAGGGTAACAAATCGTTTAAGGATTGTCTCAGGAGCTTTGTGCCTCCTTCGAGACCCATTGTAGCACCTTGGGGCCCATGAAAATAGTAAACTCTCATGTCTAGGGTTGGTGGACGAAAATAAGAAGAAGGAGAGAGAAGATTCATTGGGATTATCCTGATCTCGGCCAAGGGCTCTACCCCTTATACAGGGGAGGGTAGCCACACCCTAATATGCTTTCCCATGAAGTAATCAAGGCCCCTTTATCACAAGGAAACTTACTTTCCTTGTTTGGGTGCAAATTCTCTTTTTTTAATCTATTCATTGTTTATTATTATTCCTTGACTATTAAGGAATCTATTTTTCTAAAGGAAATTCGAAAGTTATCTCTCTCTTTCTTTCCTTATGACTTTTTAATTCATTGATCACGAATTTATATTTTCTTTTAGTATAAAATACTCCCTTTTTATCAATATCGCAAAATTCATTAGTAATGTATCACATTATCCTCTTATTTTGCAATTTTAGCATTTTCTCTTTCCTCTTTCTTCATTAGGACTCCTTGGATCCCAAGAAACTCAAATAATTCGAAATTCCTTTTCAAGGAATGCTCATTATCCTTCTAAATGCATCAATATGCATTATTCCACATTATCTTGTTTATTTCTCATTAAAATATCTCTTTTTGAGGATTTCTTTTTATTTCTCTTTTATTTTCCTCATTGGCATTCCTTTTAATATTAACATCCTCATGGATACGAAATTTCACCAAGAAATATCATTTATGCCTCTTTCCACTCATTTTCCACATTTTATCATTATTTTCAATTTATTTTTAATAAATACATACTTAATTAATCTTTTCTTTTCTTATTTCTTTCTTTTTGCAACTTTGGACTCCTCGGAACCCAAGGAACCGAAGAGGCACGAAATCCCTCTTTGGATTTGCCTTCTAGAGGTTTCTATTTCATTCTTTTCTCAAATATTCAATTATTCATTTATAAATTGAATTTTCTTTGTTATTTGGGCCCACTAGCCAAAAAGGCCACCAACACAGACATCAAGGCTATTGTAAACAAAATCCATGTATTCAAAACAAATTATACCATTCTTCGTTCAATTATCTTTAATGTGAGAAATTGCATTTCTCACCAGATGAACCCAAAAATTGCGGTTGTAACATCCCTCCCCTCTTATAGGAATTTTGTCCTCAAAATTCTATCAAGCAAACGAACAGTTCAGGATAAGACTTTTCCATGTCCACCATTGGCCCCTATGTGGCTTTCCGTACTCATGGTGCTTCCGAAGAACCTTTATCATCACATATTCTTTTCTCTGAGTTCTTTCATCCTAGCATCTATAAACTGCACAGGTGACACATGCCATTTCAACCTCCCTTGGGCTCACTAGGTTCATTGCTCAGCACATGGTTGGGGTACCTCACATAGTTCTCCAAATTGGACACATGGAACTCCTCACACATTACTTTATCCTGAGGGGTAAGGTCAAACTTAACCTTCTCCACCAAACCATGTCAAAGAACCCATGTATCAGGGATTCAACTCTCTTAGCTATAACTTAGAGGGGTCGGATTTTCATGTCACATATTCTCCCACAGTGGACTGCATGTCAGTCTACTTTGCATCTTCTCATGACTTTCATCATCTCTAGGCTCCTTTCAGCCATTACATGATCAAAGCGACTTCATCTACACCCACTGTGGTCCTTTTCTAACCATGATGTGGTCCTTTCACCAACATCACCTTACTGAAGTGGTGACCGACACAACCTCCCTTATAGAGCTTCTTATAAAACTGAATACTGGCTATGGTGGTCATCATCACATCTTTCATAGGACAAGAGTTGTCTCTAGATATTACCCTAAACGAGCACACATGCTCTCATCAGACCCTTTTGTCTGGATTATACTAACCATTAGTTAGGGGTGATAAACTGTACTAACATTGAGTTCTTCATGTACCTACTTCCACCTTTTGGAAGGGAAATTTATGTCAAACTCAAGAACCTTTGAACTCACATCATGGTGTAGCTGAACCATCTCTCTCATGGGTAGTTCAACCAAATTTATCCCTTGACAAAACTCTTTCTTTCTCATGTCATCTAGGTAAGGTGATCTACCATAACCCATATTGCATCTTGACCTTCCTTGGTCCAGGGGAGACCTATCACAACATCCATAGTGATGAACTTCCATTCCCTCTCGGGAACTCTTTATCCTCTATATCAATGCTTTGGGTTACCGGTGCTCATCCTTCACCTTCTGTCATGCATGGCCACATACCACCTACATTCTCATCTTAAGCATCCAAAGTGCTACTGTCACATATTATCTTGACAGTACCATGGCATATGGTGATCTTCAATCATGATTTCCTATATGTCATGTTTCCTCAAGTTCGATTCCTCAGAAACCCTAAACCACTCTAATCGGCTTTTCATCACCTTCTTATCCCAATAAGTGCATTTGAGGTTCTACCACCATCCTTTCATTGCATCAACGACTAGACTGGCTAACCAAACAACCATTAACTTTTCAACACATCTCCTTAAATCTGAGTGTTATCCAAACACATCTCCTTTCCAAACTTAGGGTTAGCCAAACAACCTCTTCTAGACAAACTAGGTAGCTATATATATCAACCAGAGCATCCATTACCACTTCACATCCATAGGTATTAGGTAATTTGAAGACATACGCTACCATGTATTTCACTTATCATCTTCTAAGTCTATCTTCATTGAAAACACTTTGAGCTCATCTTTTTGGTGATCAAACTCAACCTTGTATGACTCATATCTCTAGATAAAAACATCTTCATAAGGTGACTACCTTATTCCTCTTAGTGTTTGTAAACCATCCATGTATCATTCACTTTACCAGGGTATGTTATCTTCTTTGTCCTCATACCTCATAGCAACGTTCCCAATCACATCATCTCCTATCCTTAGTGTATGGCATGCGTATTGTCCTATCTCTCACTCCCATAACAAGAGGAAATAAGCATTTGGCGGTCGTCTAAATACAAAGTTCTTCCTGTTCCACGAGTAGAGATAATACATCCCACCTTGCTAGTACACCTTCAAACCTAAGTTGAACGTGCAACTTATGTCTCTACATCATAATCATTTTGATCTCAAAGTTACCTCCATGGAAAACTAGTCTTGAACCTACTGAGGTTTATATCATTGGTCATCTCCTCTAGGTCTGTAGGGTACCGACTCTATTGGGATCATCCCTCTTCCCTCATGCATCGAGAGAGTTCCCTACTCATCTGCCCTTTGGGTCCCATGCGTTCATGAAGGTGATCAATCTCCTAACTCATCGGTCTTATCCCTACCTGACCTTAGGATAGACTTAGGATTATGTTATAGTACATGTTCAACTTAGAACTTTACCCAAGCCTTCATCATCTTTCTCTCTCTGCATTCATGGGCTAACTTTCATCCTTTCATAGGGATCATGGTAACCTGCCTACCTTGGTCAAGCCCATATCGGTTACCTTCATGGTAACACAACCATATGCACATAGAGATGGCTATCTATGGGTCTAGAGGTTCTTCCTCATACCATGTACTTTTCACTTAGCTTCTCAAGATCCTATGAGACCTCTATAGGTTACCTTAAACCAACAAAACTGGTATACACCCTACAAAAGGGTCCTTCTCCCAGGATGGGAGGAAACGAAAACACGGTCACAAACATCCTTAGGGTTTACATCCATATGAGAATGCCTAACCCAACAACTGGTAAGGCACAGGTGGACCTCTGACTAACCATGCTAGGTCATAATTGTTCCCATTCCTCAATATTGGATCAAGATCATACCTTCCCTTGTCATCAACTTAGCTGTAAGGGGTTCATCAAGCATACCTTAAACTTAAGGGGCTTACCTTTTTCCTCTATACATGAGGACTACCATGCTCGAAACTATAGCAACTTAATTCTCATCCTGAGCATTAGGTACACCACTCCCCCTCTTAGGCCTAGGAACCCTAGGTTCACCTTTGATGACCAACTACATGCTTAATCTATTAACCATGAATCACGCATGTATAAGGCATGAAACACACTTCTTCTCATCCTTCTATTCGAGCAACACTTTAGAGTCGAGTCCCCCCCTTTGGACAACCAACAAGGTACAAGGCCTCACAACTTGTCACATAACCTCTTCAGGGTATACATAACTTCTTCTTCCTTTCTCAGAAGGTAAACACTCATACCATAGGCACATAGGTGCCAGAAGCCTCATCCTCTCTCTATGGTTTGGTTCCTCCAAAGGCAACCAAGATATCATCAGCCTCCAGGGATCGTGCATGAGGAAACCACTATTTCCACTTGGGTCGATCCATCCTCGACTCCCCATTGATTCTCATATCCCAGGGTTTTAGGCTTCCAACCTCCATATTGGGGTCCTACTTTCTCATTCTAGAGCTAACCCTACAACCAACCTCACCATTAGAGGTCCTCTCTTTGTGAAGGGTCAACCTAAAAAGTATGCCTCTACCTGGATGAAGCCTTATGTTCGCTCAAGGTTATCCATAGCTCTAATAAGCTATCCATCAAACTCCCTCGACCAGGGTTTCAACCTATCACTGACTACTGATACATGTTGGGTGCCTATTATGCCCATATAAGCTCATGGGATTTCCATAGGTTCTTCTTTAACTTCATCAATGAAGGAGCTATCCTTCGCTCAAACATGCACGACCCTTCCCAGGGTTGGGTCGCCAGAGGTATTAGGTCACCTAACCTCTCCTGGCTCGTATGGCATCCCAAGGCATGTCCATCAAAACATCCAGTCAACTATGACATGTACTCATCATGTCATATCTCTATCTAATCTTCACTTAGGGTTAGGGTTAACATCATCCTCAAAGGATGGGCTAGGTCTCTACTTTTAATGGAGGCCTCATCCTCCAAGACTAACTCATCCTCCTGACAAGGAGGTATATCCTCAGGTCTCTCCTGAGGGCATGACGACTTGTGTCATACGACCTAAGCATGTATGTATTCTTTAGTTTACGTTTACTCTATTAAGCTTATGTCCATGACATCTTAATTACATGCTTTTCATTAATTTGATGGAGGATTCCTTAGACCTTATTCATCTTACCCATACCTCAAGAGGGTGAGGAAAATAGAGAAACCCTAATCCCTAAGGTCCTTAATAGAATTTTTGATGAGAAGGGATGTATAAGATGAGAAAGTCCTAAAGGTATCTTATTTCGATTCATACCCTCAGACTTTGGCCAGGCAGTCACACGGATCTGGGAGTCCTCGTATTTCGACTAGCAGTGCGGAGGAAAGTATTGCCAGCCCCCAGTCGTGATCCTTTTCTAGACACCTCCATCTTTCGGATAATCCTATAATAACTCCCTTGAGTTCTATGGAGTTTGTAAAATTTAATCATTATTAATGGTTAAGTGAGGAACCTACGCTCTGATACCAAATGTTATGACCCCACCTCCTGATAACCCCCAATTAAGGGATACCAAGAGGTCAAAGCCGCACCCATAACTTCCGGATCAAAGGTTTGGCAATTAACCAAGAATAATTATCAAATTTTACCAGACTATACTGAAAAGTTGTAAGAAAATAAATTTTTATATACCTTTGTGAAAACTTGGATCTCTGAACTTTTATCCACTTAAGGATTCTACTCTAACTAATCCTCCTTGTATTTTACTTCATGTATTTATCATTATGACGATTTACTGTTTGTCCTTTTGGCTTGTACCTAAAATGCCGACAAATAAAACGTAGGTCAGCCAAAGCTGGTATGTGGGGGAAACAATAATCATGCAATTATCTATAACAATGTATTTCACTCAATTATCATTTAACAAACAATTTTACATTTTAAGTATAACTACGCGATCCAAGGATACCCTATCCTCTGTGTTGTCCCCATTAAACCCCTCATGATCCACCTATCAAGTGAACCCATTTCTAGGGTTGAGTCACATGGAACTACCCATAGGTAGACCACTCCTTAACTCATGGTAGGCTAAAGAGTCTCATGGCACTACACGTAGGTAGCCCAGTTTCTAACTCATTATACCCTAGACCTTGCTCTAGGTTATCCTTAGCCTTTGCATAGCCACAGGGGTGGACTCAGATCTAGCTAGTTATACATGTATACTCATAGCGATAGTCATAGTCACTTTATAGTTGCATGAATTGAAACATCCAACAGTTATTTCAAGCAATGAGGGAAACGTCAATAAAATCCTCGGAAAACTAATCGATATAGTCATAAGTGTAACCACATACCTGATTTGGTGAGTCATGCAGATTATTCAACATATACTTCATGTATATACAATCAAGCCAATCAACAGATCCAAGCAAGTGATTCAATCATCACATAATTCCTGAAAAGAATATGTACTCTATTTATTACACACTTTATCAAGAATCTACTGTATTGACTTGGATTCTCTTTCTAGGGTTTTAATCCGCATTAAGGTTTCATTAATATTCATTAGGGTTTATTAGATCAATTTCTCAAACTTTATCCCTTTTAGGTTAACAAACCCTAAAATACTCTTTTCCATTTATATGAACCTTAATTGCTCAACTATCCATTTTAATAATCTTTTATACCCAAATTGACTTAGGATCATCATATCCCTATTTATTCATAGATTTGAACAATTAAACCAATTAAAAGACATATTCTCCTAAATTAGGGTTTTCAAGCTTAATTATTAATGCATAATTATGCACGGAACCCTAAATTAAGCCAATTATATAAAAGGATCATCTTTTTAGATCCTATTTTCCCTTTTATTAACAACAGGTTAATATCAGCTTGAATTATCCAAATAATGTCATTAATACCATCTACCATCAAATCTAAGGGTTTTCCCTTAATTAAAACATTAAAGATGATAACTTTATGTACTTTTTCTAATTTCAAGCATATTTATGCACATAAACTCTAAATTAGACTATACAGGTGCAAAGTTCTTCCTTTTTGAACATTATGTACCTTTATACATTTAATCAGGTTAACATCAACTCTAATGATCCATTAAACCCTATCAAACACTTTGTTCATTTCAAAATAGGGTTCCTTAAGAACTAAAGAATTAAAGATGATTACTTCCATTACTTTTCAGATTGTAATTAGAATTAGGCTTCAAACATAATTTCTTTGCATTCCTCTCGTTCTGAGGATAAATTTTCATATAAGACTCATTTTAATCCAAGTTACGAATAATTATATACGATTTTTGCAAGAAATCACTTACCACGGCCAATCAGAAGTCGCCATGTTATGAGAACATTTCGAAAAGACGCAAATACCCTCACTTAAGTTGTGCACGTCTTTATCCCACAGAGGGCAGAACGGTCCAATGGCTCAAGACCTTCTTCAACCTTGTAAGACCTAGTTCTGGGTGCCGATCTGTAGCAAGGTGTGGCTGCCCCTCTCCACCACGGACCTCGACGGTCTCCTGAAAAGCTTCCTCCACCTCTGTTGTGCCTTGGTGCACACGGGGAACCTTCGATTAATGGTTAAGGTGTCTGGTCCTATGCACGCCAAGGCCGCGACCTACTGCGGGTTGTAGATCTTCAGCCGCGAGCTACATGAGGTCGGGAGCATGGAAAGGGTAACAAATCATTTAAGGATTGTCTCAGGAGCTTTGCGCCTCCTTCGAGACCCATTGCAGCTCCTTGGGGCCCATGAAAATAGTAAACTCTCATGTCTAGGGTTGGTGGACAAAAATAAGAAGAAGGAGAGAGAAGATTCATTGGGATTATCCTGATCTCAGCCAAGGGCTCTACCCCTTATATAGGGGAGGGTAGCCACACCCTAATATGCTTGCCCATGAAGTAATCAAGGCCCCTTTATCAAAAGGAAACTTACTTTCCTTGTTTGGGTGCAAATTCTCTTTTTTTAATCTATTCATTATTTATTAGTATTCCTTGACTATTAAGGAATCTATTTTTCTAAAGGAAATTCGAAAGTTATCTCTCTCTTACTTTCCTTATGACTTTTTAATTCATTGATCACAAATTTATATTTTCTTTTAGTAGAAAATACTCCCTTTTTATCAATATCGCAAAATTCATTAGTAATGTATCACATTATCCTCTTATTTTGCAATTTTAGCATTTTCTCTTTCCTCTTTCTTCATTAGGACTCCTTGGATCCCAAGAAACTCAAATAATTCGAAATTCCTTTTCAAGGAATACTCATTATGCTTCTGAATGCATCAATATGCATTATTCCACATTATCTTGTTTATTTCTCATTAAAATATCTCCTTTTGAGGATTTCTCTTTATTTCTCTTTTATTTTCCTCATTGGCATTCCTTTTAATATTAACATCCTCATGGATACTAAATTTCACCAAGAAATCTCATTTATGCCTCGTTCCACTCATTTTCCACATTTTATCATTATTTTCAATTTATTTCTTAATAAAGACATACTTAATTAATCTTTTCTTTTCTTATTGCTTTCTTTTTGCAACTTTGGACTCCTCGGAACCCAAGGAACACAAGTGGCACGAAATCCCTCTTTGGATTTGCCTTCTAGAGGTTTCTACTTCATTCTTTTCTCAAATATTCAATTATTCATTTACTAATTGAATTTTCTTTGTTATTTGGGCCCAATAGACAAAAAGACCACCAACACAGACATCAAGGCTATTGTAAACAAAATCCATGTATTCAAAACAAATTATACCATTCTTTGTTCAATTATCTTTAATATGAGAAATTACATTTCTCACCAGATGAACCCAAAAATTGCGGTTGTAACATCCTTCCCCTCTTATAGGAATTTTGTCCTCAAAATTCTATGAAGCAAACTAACAGTTCAGGATAAGACTTTTCCATGTCCACCATTGGCCCCTATGTGGCTTTCCGTACTCATGGTGCTTCCGAAGAACCTTTATCATCACATAATCTTTTCTCTTAGTTCTTTCATCCTGGCATCTATAAACTGCACAGGTGACTCAGGCCATTTCAACCTCCCTTGGGCTCACTAGGTTCATTGCTCAGCACATGGTCGGGGTACCTCACATAGTGCTCTAAATTGGACACATGGAACTCATCACACATTACTTTATCCTGACGGGTAAGGTCAAACTTAACCTTCTCAACCAAACCATGTCAAAGAACCCATGTATCAGGGACTCAGATCTCTTAGCTATAACTTAGAGGGGTCATATTTTCATGTCACATATTCTCCCACAGTGGACTGCATGTCAGTCTACTTTGCATCTGCTCATGACTTTCGTCATCTCTAGGCTCCTTTCAGCCATTACATGATCAAAGCGACTTCATCTACACCCATTGTGGTCCTTTTCTAACCATCATGTGGTCCTTTCACCAACATCACCTTACTGAAGTGGTGACCGACACAACCTCCCTTACAGAGCTTCTTATAAAACCCGATATTGGATATGGTGGTCATCATCACATCTTTCATAGGACAAGAGTTGTCTCTAGATATTACCCTGAACGAGCACACATGCTCTCATCAGACCCTTTTGTCTGGATTATACTAACCATTAGTTAGGGGTGATAAACTATACTAACATTGAGTTCTTCATGTACCTACTTCCACCTTTTGGAAGGGAACCTTTATGTCAAACTCAAGAACCTTTGAACTCGCATCATGGTGTAGCTGAACCATCTCTCTCATGGGTAGTTCAACCAAATTTGTCCCTTGACAAAACTCTTTCTTTCTCATGTCATCTAGGTAAGGCAATCTACCATAACCCATATTGCATCCTGACCTTCCTTGGTCCAGGGGAGACCTATCACAACATCCATAGTGATGAACTCCCATTCCCTCTTAGGAACTCTTTATCCTCTATATCAATGCAGTGGGTTAACGGTGCTCATCCTTCACCTTCTGTCATGCATGGCCGCATACCACCTACAGTCTCATCTTAAGCATCCAAACTGCTACTGTCACTTATTATCTTGATAGTACCACAGCGTATGGTGATCTTCAATCATGATTTCCTATATGTCATGTTTCCTCAAGTTTTATTCCTCAGAAACCCTAAACCACTCTAGTCGGGTTTTCATCACCTTCTTATCCCAATAAGTGCATCTGAGGTTCTACTACCATCCATTCATTGCATCAACGACTAGACTGGCTAACCAAACAACCATTAACTTTTCAACACATCTCGTTACATCTAAGTGTTATCCAAACACATCTCCTTTCCAAACATAGGGTTAGCCAAACAACCTCTTCTAGACAAACTAGGTACCTATATATATCAACTAGAGCATCCATTACCACTTCACATCCTTAGGTATTAGGTAATTTGAAGACATACGCTACCATGTATTTCACTTATCATCTTCTAAGTCTATCTTTATTGAAAACACTTTGATCTCATCTTTTTGGTGATCAAACTCAACCTTGTATGACTCATATCTCTAGATAAAAACATCTTCATAACGTGACTACCTTATTCCTCTTAGTGTTTGTAAACCATCCATGTATCATTCACTTTACCAGGGTATGTTATCTTCTTTGTCCTCATACCTCATAGCAACGTTCCCACTCACATCATCTCTTATCCTTAGTGTATGGCATGCGTACTGTCCTATCTCTCACTCCCATAACAAGAGGAAATAAGCATTTGCCGGCCGTCCAAATACAAAGTTCTTCCTGTTCCATGAGTAGAGATAATACATCCCACCTTGCTAGTACACCTTCAAACCTAAGTTGAACGTGCAACTTATGTCTCTACATCACAATCATTTTGATATCAAAGTTACATCCATGGAAAACTAGTCTTGAACCTATTGAGGTTTATATCCTTGGTCATCTCCTCTAGGTCTATAGGGTACCAATTCTGTTGGGGTCATCCCTCTTCCCTCATGCATCAAGAGAGTGCCCTACTCATCTGCCCTTTAGGTCCCATGAGTTCATGAAGGTGATCAATCTCCTAACCCATGGTCCTCAGACAATGATAGCGGTTACCTCCCGACCCTATTGTCATGTGCAACTAGGGAATTAGGCAACTCCTACTTCCATCGGTCTTATCCCTACCTGACCTTAGGATAGACTTAGGATTCTGTTATAGTACATGTTCAACTTAGAACTTTACCCAAGCCTTCATCATCTCTCTCTCTCTCTGCATTCATGGGCTGACTTTCATCCTTTCATAGGGATCATGGTAACCTGCCTCCCTTGGTCAAGCCCCATATCGGTTACCTTCATGTTAACACATCCATATGCACATAGAGATGGCTATCTATGGGTCTAGAGGTTCTTCTTCATACCATGTACTTTTCACTTAGCTTCTCAATATCCTATGAGACCTCTATAGGTTACCTTAAACCAACAAAACTGGTATACACCCTACAAAAGGGTCCTTCTCCCAGGATGGGAGGAAACTACAACACGGTCACAAACATCCTTAGGGTTTACATCCATATGAGCATGCCTAACCCAGTAACTGCTAAGGCATAGGTGGACCTCTGACTAACCATGCTAGGTCATACTTGTTCCCATTCCTCAACATTGGATCAAGATCATACCTTCCCTTGTCATCAACTTAGCTGTGAGGGGTTCATCAAGCATACCTTAAACATAAGGGGCTTACCTTTTTCCTCTATACATGAGGACTACCGTGATCAAAACTATAGCAACTTAATTCTCATCCTAAGCATTAGGTACACCACTTCCCCTCTTAGGCCTAGGAACCCTAGGTTCACCTTTGATGACCAACTACATGCTTAATATAAACCATGAATCAGGCATGTATAAGGCATGACACACACTTCTTGTCATACTTCTATTCGAGCAACACTTTAGAGTCGAGTCCCCCCCTTTGGACAACCAACAAGGTACAAGGCCTCACAACCTGTCACTTAACCTCTTTAGGGTATACATAACTTCTTCTTCCTTTCTCAGAAGGTAAACACTCATACCATAGGCACATAGGTGCCAGAAGCCTCATCCTCTCTCTAGGGTTTGGTTCCTCCAAACGCAACCAAGATATCATCAGCCTCCAGGGACGTGCATGCGGCAACCACTATTTCCACTTGGGTCGATCCATCCTCGACTCCCCACTGATCCTCATATCTCAGGGTTTTAGGCTTCCAACCTCCATACTGGGGTCCTACTTTCTCATTCTAGAGCTAACCCTACAACCAAACTCACCATTAGAGGTCCTCTTTTGTGAAGGGTCAACCTCAAAAGTATGCCCCTACTTGGATGAAGCCTTATGTTCGCTCAAGGTTATCCATAGCTCTCATAATCTATCCATCAAACTCCCTCGACCAGGGTTTCAACCTATCACTCACTACTAATACATGTTCGGTGCCTATTATGCCCATATAAGCTCATTGGATTTCCATAGGTTCTTCTTTAACTTCATCAATGAAGGAGCTATCCTTCGCTCAAACATACACGACCCTTCCCAGGGTTGGGTCGCCACAGGTATTAGGTCACCTAACCTCTCCTAGCTCATATGGAATCCCAAGGCATGTCCATCAAAACATCCAACAACTATGACATCTACTCATCATGTCATCTCTCTATCTAATCTTCACTTAGGGTTAGGGTTAAAATCATCCTCAAAGGATGGGCTAGGTCTCAACTTTTAATGGAGACCTCTTCCTTCAAGACTAACTCATCCTCCTGACAAGGAGGTATATCCTCAGGTCTCTCCTGAGGGCAAGACGACTTATGCCATACGACCTAAGCATGTATCTATTCTTTAGTTTACGCTTACTCTATTAATCTTATGTCCATGACATCTTAATTACATGCTTTTCATTAATTTGATGGAGGATTCCTTAGACCTTATTGATCTTACCCATACCTCAAGAGGGTGAGGAAAAGAGAGAAACCCTAATCCCTAAGGTCCATAACAGAATTTGTGATGAGAAGGGATGAATAAGATGAGAAAGTCCTAAAGGTATCTTATTTCGATTCATACCCTAAGACTTTGACCAGACAGTCACACGGATTTGGGAGTCCTCGTATTCCGACCAGCGGTGTGGAGGAAAATATTGACAGCCCCCGGTCGTGATCCTTTTCTAGACACCTCCATCTTTCGTATAATCCTCTAATAACTCCCTTGAGTTCTATGGATTTTGTAAAATTTAATAATTATTAATGGTTAACTGAGGAACCTACACTCTGATACCAAATGTTACGACCCCACCTCCTGATAACACCCAATTAAGGGAGACCGAGAGGTTGAAGCCGCACCCATAACTTTCAGATCAAAGGTTCGACAATTACCAGGAATAGTTATCAAATTTTAACAGACAATACAGAAAAGTTATATGAAAATAAATTTTTGCATACCTTTTTGAAAACTTGGATCTCTAAACTTTTATCCACTTAAGGATTCTACTCTAACTAATCCTCCTTGTATTTTACTTCATGTATTTCTCATTATGACGATTTACTATTTGTCCTTTTGGCTTGTACCTAAAACGCCGACAAACAAAATGTCGGTCAGCCGAAGCTGGTATGTGGGGGAAACAATAATCATGCAATTATCTATAACAATATATTTCACTCAATTATCATTTAACAAACAATTTTACGTTTTAAGTATAACTACGCGATCCAAGGATACCCTATCCTCTATGTTGTCCCCATTAAACCCCTCATGATCCACCTATCAAGTGAACCCGTTTCTAGGGTTGAGTCACATGGAACTATCCATAGGTAGACCACTCCTTAACTCATGGTAGGCTAAAGAGTCTCATGGCACTACATGTAGGTAGCCCAATTTCTAACTCATGATACCCTAGAACTTGCTCTAGGTTATCCTTAGCCTTTGCATAGACACAGGGGTGGACTTGGATCTAGCTAGTTATACATGTATACTCATAGTGATAGTCATAGTCAGTTTATAGTTGCACGAATTGAAACATCCAACAGTTATTTCAAGCATTGAGGGAAACGTCGATAAAATCCTCAGAAAACTAATCGATATAGTCATAAGCGTAACCACATACCTGATTTGATGAGTCGTGCAGATTATTCAACATATACTTCATGTATATACAATCAAGACAGTCAACAGATCCAAGCAATTGATTCAATCATCACATAATTCTTGAAAAGAATATGTACTCTATTTATTACACACTTTATCAAGAATCTACTTTATTGACTTGGATTCTCTTTCTAGGGTTTCTAATCCGCATTAAGGTTTCATTAATATTCATTAGGGTTTCTTAGATCAATTTCTCAAACTTTATCCCTTTTAGGTTAACAAACCCTAAAATACTCTTTTCCATTTATATGAACCTTAATTGCTCAACTATCCATTTTAATAATGTTTTATACCCAAATTGACTTAGGATCATCATATCCCTATTTATTCATAGATTTGAACAGTTAAACCAATTGAAAGACATATTCTCCTAAATTAGGGTTTTCAAGCTTATTAATGCATAATCATGCACGGAACCCTAAATTAAGACAATTATATAAAAGGATCATCTTTTTAGATCCTATTTTCTCTTTTATTAACAACAGGTTAATATCAGCTTGAATTATCCAAATAATTTCATTAAGACCATCTACCAACAAATCTAAGGGTTTTCCCTTAATTAAAACATTAAAGATGATAACTTTATGTACTTTTTCCAATTTCAAGCATATGTATGCACATAAACTCTAAATTAGACTAAACACGTGCAAAGTTCTTCCTTTTTGAACATAATGTACCTTTATATATTTAATCAAGTTAACATCAACTCTAATGATCCATTAAACCCTATCAAACACTTTATTCATTTCAAAATAGGGTTCCTTAAGAACTAAGGCATTAAAGATGATTACTTCCATTACTTTTCCGTTTGTAATTAGAGTCAGGCTTCAAACATAATTTCTTTGCATTCCTCTCGTTCTGAGGATAAATTTTCATATATGACTCATTTTAATCCGAGTTACGAATAATTATATATGATTTTTGCAAGAAATCACTTACCACGGCCAATCAGAAGTCGCCATGTGTCCTACCCCATGCAATGTTGCTCATTTTAGATGAGAACATTTCGAAAAGATGCAAATACCCTCACTTAAGTTGTGTGCGTCTTTAGCCCGCAGAGGGCAGAACGGTCCAATGGCCCAAGACCTTCTTCAACCTTGTGATACCTAGTTCTGGGCGCCGATCTGCAGCAAGGTGTGGCTTCCCCTCTCCACCCCGGACCTCGAAGGCCTCTAAAAAACCTTCATCCACCTCTGTTGTGCCTTGGTGCACACGGGGAACCTTCGATTAATGGCTGAGGTGGCTGGTCCTATGCACGCCAAGGCCGCGACCTGGTGCGGGTTGCAGATCTTCGTCCGCGAGTTGCACGAGGTCGGGAGCATGGAAAGGGTAAAAAATCATTTAAGGATTGTCTCAAGAGCTTTGTGCCTCCTTCGAGACCCATTACAGCTCCTTGGGGCCCATGAAAACAGTAAACTCTCATATCTAGGGTTGGTGGACGAAAATAAGAAGAAGGAGAGAGATGATTCATTGGGATTATCCTGATCTCGGCCAAGGGCTCTACCCCTTATATAGGGGAGGGTAGCCACACCCTAATATGATTGCCCATGAAGTAATCAAGGCCCCTTTATCAAAAGGAAACTTACTTTCCTTGTTTGGGTGCAAATTCTCTTTTTTTAATCTATTCATTGTTTATTAGTATTCCTTGACTATTAAGGAATCTATTTTTCTAAAGGAAATTCGAAAGTTATCTCTCTCTTACTTTCCTTATGACTTTTTAATTCATTGATCACGAATTTATATTTTCTTTTAGTATAAAATACTCCCTTTTTATCAATATCGCAAAATTCATTAGTAATGTATCACATTATCCTCTTATTTTGCAATTTTAGCATTTTCTCTTTCCTCTTTCTTCATTAGGACTCTTTGGATCCCAAGAAACTCAAATAATTCGAAATTCCTTTTCAAGGAATGCTCATTATCCTTCTAAATGCATCATTATGCATTATTCCACATTATCTTGTTTATTTCTCATTAAAATATCTCTTTTTGAGGATTTCTCTTCATTTCTCTTTTATTTTCCTCATTGGCATTCCTTTTAATATTAACATCCTCATGGATACGAAATTTCACCAAGAAATCTCATTTATGCCTCTTTCCACTCATTTTCCACATTTTATCATTATTTTCAATTTATTTGTTAATAAAGACATACTTAATTAATCTTTTCTTTTCTTATTGCTTTCTTTTTGCAACTTTGGACTCCTCGGAACCCAAGGAACCCAAGAGGCACGAAATCCCTCTTTGGATTTGCCTTATATATGTTTCTATTTCATTCTTTTCTCAAATATTCAATTATTCATTTACTAATTGAATTTTCTTAGTTATTTGGGCCCAATAGCCAAAAAGGCCACCAACACAGACATCAAGGCTATTGTAAACAAAATCCATGTATTCAAAACAAATTATATCATTCTTTGCTCAATTATCTTTAATATGAGAAATTACATTTCTCACCAGATGAACCCAAAAATTGGGATTGTAACACAGGTCTATTTTAAAACTCAACCAGACATGTATGAAAAGGATTAAACAATAGTTTAAAGGCATATATCACACACAGATAAAAGATGACATACAATCCAAGTCATGATCAAAATATAACTCAAGATGGCATCAACTCATAGGATAAACCATAGGAAATAGCCATAGTAAACATCAAAGGTATTACAACTCAGATATACATCCACATATGAGCAACTACAAACACAAAGGTGATAAAACAAAGATGAGAAATAGTACAACTCAGAAGAATGTTCCAAGATGTTTATAATACAAAAGAGTCTAGGAAGATGGATATAATAAGCATGCTAGACTATAAACGAAGAAAACACCTAACATCTAGACTATCTATATCAACGACATCATCATCGCCAGGATTGTAGTCCTCATCCCCATCAAAAGGCGGAGCAGTAGTGCCAGCATCAGAACCAACACCATCACCATCAATGTCATTAGAAGAATCCTCGTCATCACCGTCATCAACATCAACATCATCATCCTCAGCCTGGTCTGGCATCTCCTCATCAGCAGGAGGGTCAAAAGAATGACTGGGCCAGTGGGCATTCTGCTCAGCCCAAGACATACCAAGAGCGTGAAGCTCATTGGCCTGTGGACAGGACAGAGCAGAGTCACCCAAGGAGGCAAGAAGAGTGGCTAGGGGGGCAGTAGGTAATGACAGAACAGAAAGAACTAAACTACCAGCAAAAGGTGGCAGAGCAGCAGCGGAAGGCTCGACAACAGGATAGTAATGCTCATAAACATATGAAGCATAAACACTATCGGGGTATGGCTGGTAGGTGGGGTAGGGTGATGCACATGATAGGTTCATGTGAGACATTATGGAACATAGATCCTAGTGCAGGTGGTCCTGAACCTATTGATTGTATGTCTGTTGGTGCATCATATAACCCACAAGGATTTCATTAGTCACACAAAAAGACGCATGACTGGGTCTAGGAGGAGGCGGTGGCGGTGGAGCTCGGGTGGAGGAGGATGGGGTAGCTGAAGCGGATGCAGATGCCGAAGCACTAGAGGCAAAGGAAAACACAGGAACATACTTTTGAAGGGTGGTTTCACTAATACAAACACCCTTTCTTGCAACCGGATAATGGAAGTCAGAAAAGAGACATTTGTCAGTGGCGAACTTGAAAAAACCACAAATCAAAGCCGGGTAGGATGGGTGGGTGCCTTTGGTGTTCTTTCCAGTGTCAAAGAAGGTCATGTGATGTAAGATATACCTGGTCCACTTGACACTGATATTGTTTAACAAACAATACATAATGACTGTGGTGTTTTCGACAATGTCAATTTGATTTCACTTTGGATGGACATTATAGTTAATCACCAGAGCCATTATGTGCCTCTTTAGGTCAAGAGAGGAGGGGGGAAGGGTGGACTTCTTCTTATAGGCCACATCAGGTTTCTTCAAAAACCGATGAACATCTGGCAACGTCAATTCATGGTGCTTGTAAAAATCTTCTAGGTCAAGAAGATCAAAGTACTCTCCATAATCCTTATGCCATGTATCATTTTCCTCCTCTCCGGAAAAAAAGACATTTAGAGTATCCTCAGAGAGTAGAAAATGATGACCGACGATCATAG
The DNA here is from genome assembly GCA_963693085.1 of Alisma plantago-aquatica. Classification (NCBI taxonomy): domain Eukaryota; kingdom Viridiplantae; phylum Streptophyta; class Magnoliopsida; order Alismatales; family Alismataceae; genus Alisma; species Alisma plantago-aquatica. The sequence goes on along the minus strand of OY856412.1, from coordinate 1,178,439,058 downwards.
AAGTAAGAATTACTTGAGTATTCGACTGTGGGATGAGTGAATCGTAGTTCCAACACAAGTTGGCATAGAACTCGTGAACAACTTTAGTGCTTGACATGGAGTTGTGAAAGCAGTCACATTCGATTGCTAGGGTAGACAAATGGTGGGAGTTGAGAAGGCAAGAAATAGAGGCAATAATCACTTGATACCTAGGGGAAGGATCGATCAAAGCACGGAAAGGAAAAGGTTTCGGGGAAGGAGGTCCTTGTACCTATTTACAGCTTCAACCGACACAAAAGAAGTATTATCAAATGGAATGAAATGATTATTAGATGAGGAAGCAGGAGCATTCCTTGGAGTAGGACATTTTCATCTATGAGAAGCCATGGAAATGAAAACGAGATGAAAAATCTACAAACAAGCAATGGCAAACCTCAAACGCCGACCAAACACCACCAGTGACGCCCGGGGAGGTCAAGATCAAGGTTTATAGGTCGATCTAGGGCTAGGATTGGGAGGTTTAGGGTAGGGTTTGAGAGCTCAGGGATAAGAGGTGAGGAATTGGTCGTCTATTTTTTAGTTGAGAGGGAAAAAAGACATCCGGTCCTAACTTTTAAGTTGGCTCAGCCCACGGATCGGTCGAGTTCTATGTATGGAAAACTCAACCGAATGGTCCACTAAAGACTTGCTCTCGACTCCTGATCGATCGAGTTTCTCAGGGTGAAAACTCGACCGAAGCTCAACCTGATCTAAAAGTCACATTCTTAGTTTCTAGCCATATACATGCCAATTAAATTTATTTTTTCATTATATTATGTATCATTAACATACTTAGGCACATTTAGCTCATTATTTGGGTACTATTTTGTGATAAAACATGGAATTCGATAAAAACCCAAAAAAAAGCAAAAACTAAGCATGTTTACAAGCAAGATAGGCACATTTAAGCATATATAGGCACAACAAGGTGAAGAAAAACATGAGCAAGCATATAGGAAAGAGACAACTAGCTGGATCACATGGCAATATCATTCAAATCAATAATAAGCAATTTAGATCGAATAAAGTTTAATGGATCTCTAGCTAGAGGTTTTGTAAAGATATCCACCAATTGATTTTCTGTGTCCACATGCGTGATATAAATATCCTTCTTGGTAATGTGATCACGGAGAAAGTGATGGCAAACCTCTATATGATTGGCTCTACTATGCAATATAGGATTATAAGATAGATTAATTGCACTAGTATTGTCACAAAAGATAGGAGAAGCATCAAAAAATATGTTGAAGTCTTGCAGCATTTGCTTTATCCATAGGACCTATGCACAACAACTCCCGACTACAATATATTCAGCCTCGGTAGTTGATAATGCCACTGTACTTTGTTTCTTGGAGAACCAAGACACTAAGTATGGTCCTAGAATGAAGCAAGTGCCACTTGTGCACTTTCTATCAACAAAACACCCTACGTAATCTTCTTCACTATAAGCTCTAAGAGTAAAATCCCTTGATTTAGGATACCATAGTCCAAAATTTTGGGTTTTGGCTAAGTACCTAAAAATCCTCTTAACAAAAATAAGATGTGACTTCTTAGGGCTAGATTGAAAGGGAGCACACAAGCCAACACTAAACATAATATCAACTCTAGAGGCAGTTAGATAGAGTAAACTTCCAATCATACATGTATAGAGCTTCTCATCTACCTTTTCACCTTCTTCATCTTTATCAAGTTTGGCAGTGTTGGACATGGGTGTATCCATCGGCTTCATGTTCTCCATCCCAAAGTGCTTGATCAATTCATTTGTGTACTTGCCTTGGTTGATGAAGTTTCCTTCTTTTGTTTGCTTGATTTGAAAACTGAGGAAGAAAGTCAACTCACCCATCATGCTCATTTAGAATTCACTCTGCATAAGAGAACTAAACTCCTTGCAAAGATCAAGATCAATCCCGCCAAAAATGATATCATCAACATAAATTTGAATTATAAGAAAATGGTTAGAAGTGTGTTTTAGGAACAAGGTAGAATCAACTTTGCCCATGACATACCCATTATCTAACAAAAATTTCTTTAATTTCTCATACCAGGCTCGAGATGCTTGTTTGAGTCCATAGAGAGCTTTTTGCAACAAATAAACATGATTGGGTAACTTGTCATTTTCAAAGCCCAGAGGTTGTGCAAAAAATACTTCCTCCTCGATTATACCATTCAAAAATGCACTTTTAACGTCCATTTGATATAACAAGAAATTTTTGTAACTAGGAATGGAAAGTAAAATACGAATAGATTCTAATCTAGCAACAGGAGCATAAGTTTCATCAAAGTCAATACCTTCCTGTTGGTTGTAACTATGTGGTACTAACCTTGCTTTGTTTCTTACCACTTTTCCTTGCTCATCTAGATTGTTGCGGTAGACCCATTTGGTGCCAATGAGTTTTCTATCACTAGGTCTTGGCTCTAGAGTCCACACATGATTCTTCTCAAATTGCTCTAACTCTTCTTGCACGGCTAGGATCCACTCATCATCACCAAGGGCTTCTTTGATGTTCTTTAGCTCTAGTTGGGAGATGAAGGCACTATCTACTTGTTCTTTGTTGTGAGAAGCTCGTGTCATCGCTCTCTCGAATGGGTTGCCAATGATCAACTCCTTGGGATGATTCTTTGCAAAGTGGGGAGTGGGATCCTTCTTTTCTTCTTCTTCTTCTTCTATCACCTACTTACCTTTATTTTCAATGTTGAGGTCTTTTCAGATAGGAATCAAATTTTCTGCAACATCATTATCGACAACATGCTTGCCAACAACAACGTTAGTTTCAATAAACTTAACATTGATAGATTCTTCAATTTTAGACAATTCAATGTTGAATACTCTATATGCCATGCTAGTAGTGCTATAGCCTAGGAAGAAAGCCTTATAAGATTTTGGATCAAACTTGTCAAGAGAATCCTTCGTGTTTAAAACAAAACAAGGACATCCAAAAACATGAAATAAATCAATAGAAGGGTTTCTACCATGCCATAATTCATAGGGGGTTTCCTTTAAAGAAGGATGTGTACACACTCAGTTTTGCACAAAGCATGAGGTGCTAACGGCTTCAGCCCAAAACTTCTTAGGAGTGTCATACTCAAGAAGCATGGTCTTATCCATCTCTTGTAGTGACCTGTTATTTCTCTCTACAACCCCATTTTGTTGAGGCGTATGAGGAGAAGAGAAATTGTGTGAATAACCAGATTTTTCATAAAAACACTCAAAAAGATCATTTTCAAATTGTCCCCCATGATCACTACGGATAGAAACAATCCAGCAAGAAGCGTCATTTTCAGCCCATTTACAAAATCTTGAGAAAACATCAAGAGTATAACTTTTAGAAATGAGAATGAAGGTCCAAGTATATCGAGAGAAATCATCAACAATAACAAGACAATACTTGGAACCATGAAGCGTTTGTGTTCTCATTGGTTCAAATAGATCAATATGAAGAGGTTCAAAAACTCTCTTGGTACTCATGACTCCTTTGGATTTGAAGGAGGATATGGTTTGTTTCCCTTGTGTACAAGGTTGGCATTCCTCATCCTTTTCAAAATCCAATCTGGGAAGTCCTTTAACCAAGTCCTTTTTTCTCAATTTCTTCATTTGATGCATATTCACATGACCCAAACGGCGATGCCAAAGAGAAATATCATTTTTATCCACTACCAAGCATCTATTTAGTATGGGCTTAAGAGCATCAAGAACAATAACATAAAGATTACCATTTCTAGTTCCTTTATATATAACATTGTAGGATAGGGAATCTAGAAGCAAGCATTATAAAGAAGTAAACAACACAAGATATCCATTGTCACAAAGTTGACTAACACTAATCAAATTGTGATGTAGGCCATCAACAAGCAACACATTTTTAATACATAGCTCATTGCCCACATCACCCTCACCTATGACGTTACCCTTCTTGTTGTCCCTGAAGGTTACCAACCCTCCTTTTTTTTCACAAACTTGTTGAAATGGCTGATTTCTGGAGTCATATGCTTAGAGAAGCCACTATCAACAATCCATCTATTTTTAACCTGCAAGAAAGAAGGATGTTAGAACCCAACTCAAACTTTGGGATCTGGGGTTAGCTTGGGGACCCATTTCATCTTTGGGTTGGTCCCCTTAGGCTTTTAAGGACAATAAGTAGAGTAATGATCATCACATTTACAATGAACACAAACCATAGGGTTCTTAGAGCTGGAAGTCTCTCCATGGAAGATAGGAGGTTCCACACTCTTCTTCTTACTCTTGTTGTTGCTCTTTTTCTTACATTTGGGAGCAGTCCCATCATATCCCAAACTACTAGTACCAACATGTTTGGTAGAGTGTTCCAGGACATCGTTGAGGGATTTCTTTCTATAGAGAAACCTTTGCAAAGAAGATCTTAACTTGGCATTATCATCACTAAGGTTAATGACAGTAGTAGAAAGACTAGCAAGATCATATCTAGCATGCAATAGGTCGGCCTCAAGACAGAGGGCTTTAGTATGAAAGGAATCTCTTTCTAAAGCTATGCTACCAACTTCATTACTTTGCAAAATAAGTCTAAAAGATAAGTCATTTACTTGAGCAAGAAATTTGGCATTTTCAGATTTAAGCAAAATAATTTCTCTTTGATAAGCATAAACTTCATTTCTGCTAGCATCATCCATGAGTTTGAGTTCCACATTTTTAGTTTTAAGAACATCACGCTCATCTAGGCACTTTTTGTTTTCTATCTTAAGATTTTCAATATTTTTAAGATATACACCATTCTCAACCTCTACTCCATTGTATTGAAGTTCAAGGTCAAGAAATTTCCCTTGCAAGGAATCTATACTCTCAAGATGTAATTTTTAATTTTGATCAAGAATATCAATTTTAGCATAAAGATCATCAACTATCTTGCCTAACCTTTTCCTTTTATATTTGCATTTAGTAAAGGATGATTGGCATTCATTTAGCATATCAATGATAGTTTCTTTAGGAAGTTCTATCAAATTTACTTCACTTACCTTGCTTACCTCACTTATCTCACATACATCTTCACTAGTAGAGGCCATGAGAGCTAGATGGCATTATCCATCTTTGAAGCTTGAGGAGCTTGAAGAAGACTCCTCCCAAGTTGCATGGGCTGCATCTCTTAATCTTCTTTCTTTCTTGTCCTTCCTCTTGTACTTGCCTTCTCTCTTGTGCTCCTTGTCTTTCTTGTGGATGATCTTATGATGGATTTTCTTGGCCTTTGGGCAGTCACTCTTGTAGTGGCCTTTTTGACCACACTCATAGAACCTTGGAGTTAAAGAGGAGGGCTTGCTCTTGAAGTGTTTACCCTTTGAGTAGTTTGCCTCGTGCTCATTAGAACCTTCATCTTCACTTGAGGAAGGGCTGGGGGACTTCAAGGTGAGTTGTTGTTGACGGACCATTTCTTCAACATGTGCTTTGAAGGTTGTGTCCTTTATCTTCTTGGACTCTTTTTCTTCCCTCCTCTCTTCCTCTTCTTGCTTGTCAAGCCTAGGTTCATGGGCTTGGAGGTTACCAACCAGCTCCTCGGTTGACAACTCACTTAGCTTGTACACCTCTTCAATTGAAGTAACCTTAGGCTCCCATCTCTTAGGAAGAGATCTCAAGATCTTAGAGTTGATAGTACCTCTATCCATAACACTCCCAAGGGATGCCAAAACATTTAAGATGACATTGAGCCTAGTATACATATCAACCACTCTCTCATGTCCCCCTTTGGATCATCATATTTGAGGTGGACTATCTTCCACATTTCTTAGCTCACACCTTGAAGGTAGAACTGCATCCTTCTCTTCCTATAGAGGAAGTTGGTGTCGTCGAAGACCGGAGGTCTCATGGAGAAGCTTCCTTCTAGGTTAAGTGAACCAAGTGCCAAATCACCCATCTTCTCCTACTTGTTGAAGTAGCTTGCAGAAGACCTGCTCTGATACCACTTGTTGGATCAATGGGCTCTAGAGGGGGGAGTGAATAGAACTACACACTTCTCACAAAATTGATTAGACCACCAAATTATATTAATTGCAAAAACTTAAACAAGCAGCAATTTGATGACCTAATCTAACATGCACAACAAGGATAAGAGACAAGGATGACCAAGCACATGGACGGGTGGTTTAGAGTGGTTCCATGTCCTAAACTTAGGAGCAATGTCAGTCCCCTACCTAGAGTGGGTTAGTCTCTAGGATTTGTAATCTTGGTACTCTTATATTCCACAATAATATTACAAGATACAACAACCACACATCCAAGGGCTTAGTACCTCAAGCAAAGATCTTAAACCTATAGAAGGATCTTACCCACTTGAAGCATGGAGTCTTCAGCCATCAACATGGACTTACCCACTCCTTTCTTCAAGTGTTCTGCCTTCAAGGGATTACCTATCTTCCTTGAGCGTTGCCTTGCTTCTCTCCTTCACTTGGAGATCTGGAGCACCTATCTCCTTCACTCAGAGACCTAGAGCAGCTTGCCTTCTTCAACCTTGAAGAACGGCACCTCCTTCTCCTTCACTTGGAGAGGGATCTTCAACTATCTTCAAAGGAATTGAGGTTGGAAGATGGAGGAGGAGAGCTTTTACATCAACACATGGAGTAGCTCTCTATACACAGGGACCTATCTCACTCATACTCATGAATTTGACTTGAAGGTAGAGAGAGAAAGGGGCTCAAAGGCTTATAACACTCTCAGCTATGGTAGAACCAAGTTTGCAATGAAAGAGCAACCTTGGAATGAACTCCAAGTGTCCTATAAATAGCTGAGGGTGTTGCTTTGAGTTACGTGAACTCTTGGGCTGAAATATAGCCTTTTTCCTTCAAGAAAACATCTCTATTTGTGATCAAATAACCCACCAACGGTCACATCACTTTTTTCTACAAATTCCATACAGTGTAATCTGTCGAGTTTCAATAAAGGTAACTCGACTGATCAAGTAAAAGACAAAACTGATATTCAAATGGTTGGTCGAGTTTGTCCTGGGGAAACTCTACCAATCCATGAAGATCATTTTTGTCATCCACTTGATCGGTCGAGTTCTGTGTAAACACAACTCGACCGATGCTATCTTCAGAAAATTTACTTAAGGATGATCAGTCAAGTTTTAAGGTTGGGAAACTCGACCCACCAAGTGCCTGAAATCAATTTTCTAAATTGAATCTAAAAGTGTTCTAACATTGGTGTTTTATGTCCTAATCAATTTTCTCACCTTAGTTACAAGTCAATTCATCATTACAAGTGATTACAAAAATGTTCTAAGGTCATTTACATAGAAATCCCAAAAAGCACACTTGTAGCTATTTTGACTTGAACTTGACCCATTCTAGGGATTTGGATTTTGGATCCTTTTCATGTACCTAATGCCTAAAAACAATCTTAAACACACATATTAGATACATATGAATGGAATGGTTAATTCATTATCAAAATATAGGCAATGTATAACCTCTAGTTCCACAAGAAGTTTAGCCAAAATCATCATTGATCGTACCATATCTAGCAATGTGTGATTCCTTCTTTCTGATACACCATTATTCTGAGGTGTTACAAGTGGAGTCCATTGTGATGCATTACTACGGTCTGTCAAAACGTCCTTAATCTCTTGGCTTTATTATTTCCCACCTCGATAAAAAAAAGTTCCATAATACTTTTGCCAAGTTGGTTATCTACATAATTCATGAAATACTTGAACTTTTCAAGGGTTTCTAATTTATGTTTCATTAGGATCATGTAACCATAACTATTGAAGTCATCAGTAAGGGGAATGAAGTATTGATAACCACTATTAGCATTTGTCCTAAAAGGCCATGTACATCAGTATGTATGAGTCCTAATAGATCACTAGTCCTCTCATTGTTTCTAGTGAAAGGAGTCTTTGTCATCTTGCCAAACAAACAAGACTCACATGTCTCTATTAATTAGAAATAAAAAGTGTCTATATAACCATCTTTATGGAGTCTAGATATGTGATTCTCATTTATGTTCCCTAGATGACAATGACAAAGACATGTATTGTTTGAGTTATTGATTTTTAATCTTTTGGTATTTACATTATAAACATATGTGTTTAAATCCAACAAGTAAAGACCATAAGACATTGGGGCACTTCCATAAAAGATCTCATCTATTGAAATAGAAAATCGACCATTCTTAATATGAAATATAAATCCATCCTTGTCCATACAACTTACAAAAATCAAATTTCTATTTATGGTAGGTACATAATAGCAGTTCATTAACTCTATTACAATCCCTATGGGTAGAGAAAAATTAAAGGTTCCAACTACAGTGACAACAACTCTTGCTTCATTTGTGACTTGCAATTCAACCTCTCCCTTTCTCAAAGGCTTGCTTCTTTTCAGATCCTGCATATTCGAGCATATGTGAGATCCACATCCAGTATCTAGTACCCAAGATGAGGAAGTATACAAATTTATCTCAATAATATATATACTTGAAGTGTGCATATCTATCCCCATATTCATCGTCCTTAATCCCTTCATGTACAAAGGACATATCCCTCCTATACATTTCTTTCTCCTTATCTTAAGTGTTGAAGATCTAGATTTATGCTTAGCCTCAAAAGTCTTCTTGGCTTTTCTTTCATCCTTGGTCTCCATTCTACTAAGTACCATCACAGATTTATCCTTCTTCATTCTTGCTTCGGCATTTATCAGCATGCCAACCAAAACTGACAATGGTCTGGCCATGTTATTCAAGTGGTAACACTCGATAAAATGGCTATATGATTCAGGGAATGATTGTAGAATTAAAATGGTGGCCAACTCTTGGTTCAAAGGGAATCTAAATTCTTCTAGATGTTCCACATGTCCAATCATATTGAGTACATGGGTTTCTACAAGATCTCCCTCTGCCATCTTACACTCAAAGAGAGCCTTTGAGTCATTGTACCTTTTTTTCTTTTTATGATTATGATTCACATTCTTGGGATGTGTAACCATCTCAAGAATCCCCCATGTTTTCACATTTTTCATGCAACTCATAGTTGAAGTAGCTTAGCATAAGGTGTGTTATGTCTAAGGCATCATTAGCATACTTCCAATAAGCATCCACCTCATCCCTAGGCGCATCAGGAGCATGTATTTATGGTGTTGCTGTGTCTAGGACATAGATGTTATGCTCATCATTGATAAACCTTTCTCACAGTCCAAAACTAGTTGTGGAAATTTGTCCTGTTAAGTTTGTCCGTTCTAAGGACAAATTGCAACGACGATTTGTTTGCCATTTGTTTCATTAAGAGAAAATTTGCAATTTATCAAAACAATTTTTGATTTGATTTGATAATAATGATGACAGTAATTAGGCCTTTAACTAATTAGTACTCCTACTATTTTCTTCAAATTGATAGCCCTCACATATCAATTTAGAAGATTGTAGCATACAACCTTTTAGTGAGCCAAAATCCAAAACAATTGAGTTATTTCCCAGCCAAAGCCAATGTCCATAATCAATTATTAAGGTAGGAAACATTTTCCTATCACATCTTATGCGATTCTTGGATAGATGGTTTGCACAACTCATTGCCATAGTCCTCTACATGATTTTAGGTGCTTAATCTCATTAAGATCACTTAGTTAAGCTTGAAGCAAAAGCCTATACAATAGTAATGCATCCTTCTTTGCAGGCCCACATAACTACCATCACACTTCCACAAAATGGACAACTCACCACACTTGGTGTGCCCATACTTAGTCGATCAATATTTTCATATATGTAGCTAATGGAAAGCATCTTAGACTTAATACGTTATTCTTGGATTTGTATTTATACATATATATACATATCCAATAACCACATACTTATAGTACGTATTGTACACATGCTATATCCCAAAGACAAAAAACATGCAATTAAAACATAAGTGATGGTTATGGCCATACTATTGTAGTTCCTTAGAGCCACAAGGGATTACCATCACCTAAGGTCTGCATCACATGCAGAAACCTATTGTTGATGAAGGTCTCTTCTTGAACCAATCTTGGTTAATTTCCTCAACCCTTGAACAGATCGGTTTGCCTCTTGGTCGGTCGACAGGTCTCATTGAAATAGTCATCTTGTCTTTAGTCCAACATCTTTTGGACTCTCTAGTCGATCAGTTGGGTCATCAAGCAATTAGTTAGGCACCTACTGTTGTCTATCCTCCTCGATCCTCTAGCTGACAGACTCATTTTCTAAACTAGGCAATTCTATGGCGCTTAACATCTTCTTCATTGTAACAAGAATTAAAATATCCTAATACTATTTAACATATTACATGGTAATATGGAAACCTCTAATTACATTAGAGGGGAGCATTGGAAACAGAGAATAATATTCTTGCATATGGAAGAGAATATTGAGGCTCAGTAAGCAAACTAAGATATAAATAGGAATAGACAACCACACAACCATGCATAGAGATCTAGGTATTGGCCATAACCATGCTTCACATCAAAACCAACTTTTAGGGTGAAACATTAAAATTACATATATATCATATCATATCATTTATATGTTAGTTGGTATTGTATATGGTATTTAATCAGATATGCCTATTAATTAGTTCAAGTATTAACATTATATGTAATACTTAAATGATGAAAATCAATATCCAATCATAACAATTAATTTCCAAAGCATAGTAAATTAACATGGCTCTGATACCACTATACAGAAATATGGCAAAAGAGCAGGCAGTGGAAACAAAAATTTGACTGCCATATTCCCCTTTGAACACTAGATCGTGTCAACAACTATGTAATTGTAAGGATGGTTTGTGAGGTTATACTTGGTCAATTCCCTCATTGTAGCATGTGCCTTTCTTCAAGTTGTACCTGGACAGTGTCTGTGTCGGCCTCTCGGTTGTTCACCATAGATAGAAGTTTGAGTTTGTTCTCTGAGCGGTAGGAAACAACCTCTTCGCCTCTATAGTAGTCCACACAAACCACTTGGAATTCCAGACATTCTAGATGAACAAACAATAGGGAGTTGCCCCTTCTAGTTAGTGTACTAGCACCAACTTGCTCTCATGATTGTCTCTCCCTTGCTATCCCTCCCTTTGATGGGTAGGACTTGATTGTGTTCTCTTAGTTACAAAACTAGTGAAGACAACAATTGTAAGAGAAAATTGATGTGTCTGTGAAGCCCCCAGTACCCCTCTATTTATAGTAGGGTCAGGTTCAGGGTTCTTTGTCTGAGTGGGAGTTTAAGGGGACTTAATTTTACAAATTTTCGCATCCTGTGATTGGTGAAATGATTAATTCAAAGGTAAATTGATCGTTTGGCACGTGAGCAAATAATTCAACACTTGAATTGATCATTTCAACATATTTCCAAATCACAATTGTATTGGCAATTAATATGTGATTTATGCACAACATGACGTCACACTACATCCAATCAAATTGATTAACCAATCGGTCAGTTCACAACCTAAATTGGTCAACTCATGGACGTAAGCAAACTGATTCACTTCCTGAACTGGTCAGCTCATGGACCAGATTTCCATATTGATTCAATTGGCCTGACACTTGAGTTAGTCGATTCAAGACATGTACTTATTGGTTCATAGTCTAGTCAGTCAACTATCAACCATTGTTGTTTAAATTGAATATCAAACACTTAGTAATCAAGTTTAAACTATATTCAGGAATAAACTCCTATTCCAAATATATCCCATGTGTGTGACCCTTTAGGTTCCAAGTTACGTTGGTAGTGAATGTCCATAACTAATTTATAACATCACAAGCAATGAGTGGTATCTAGAAACACATCATTTCTACCCATGTAATTCAGAAAATTGGAAAACAACTTCAACCTACAATTGGAGATTGGTGTACAATGTTTGTATAGTTCCTTTGTCACTGATATCCAAATTGAACTTGAGGCATGGAATCCTCATCCTATTCGAAATTAAATCCATGTTCCTTGAACTAGTGCAGACATTCAGAGATATATGTAAGCTCAACTTCACATATTGACTCACATGAGTGACCAAAATAAATCACATGTCCAAAATGGAGTGGATATATAGTAGTCAGACTCTTAGATTTATAACCTGACACTCGGGGCCCCAAAACTATTATACGGGTCCATTGTAGTAGATCCGGGTCAAACCATAGGGACAAGGTTGGTAAGTGTTAGGTTTCAAATACACCAAACAAAGGGGTAGATTAAGATGGTGTTCCTTATGGAACAATATTACTTCAAACAAATCAAGAAAAGCAAAGTTAAGATAACAAAACAAAAGAATGAGGTCAAATGAGAAAGATGTAATAAGGTATGAATGGGAATGTGGATTGGGTTTCACCTACTAAGATCTCTCACAAACATGCAATACTCACACACTTTTGTATACCCTTAGCAACATTACAAACAATCATCATATATGTCTATTCCGTCCTCTCTCGAGCTTAGGATAGATGTAGATTATAGGGTTGTCTCTCTCTCAAAAAGGAAACAAACAATCATAAGGCAAACTACATGATCATTATCTTAAGCATTCCAACATTTTCATGCATTCATACAACTCCTTCACACTTAGATAAGATTAATACTACTCTTTCGAGGCATTAAAAATCATCCATTACAAGACGGTAGCTAATCATGCAAGTGAAGCATTTAAGAATAAGAGTATGGAGATAACCATTTCTAAGAATATATATATTCAAAGGGATGCAAGTATATACATGTTGGGATAGCCTTAGTGGCTACTCCCAACCCAAACAAGATGTTTAGCCACTCATGTTAATGAGAAGCATAACAGTGCTATAAAAGTGTAGATAAATCAAGACAAATGAAGAAGGGTGTGGTACAATGTGAGGGAGATGATAGATCTAAAGAAGGGAGGAGGAAATACACCAACTATACATTTTCAAATCTATATCTAGTGTAGGCATGGAAGATGGCAACTCCTTCTCTAGAAGAAGAGGATGGCAGACCTTCTCTCTCCTCCAACTTTTGGCTTTGGAGATCTAAGACCAATGGAGATGAACGAGGATGTCTCTAGAGTTGGGCATCATTTTGTTGTTCTTTATGATCTCCCCCTTCAATATGTGAGGTCAGGGCCTATTTATAGGTGTTTCCCACTGAATTAACTCTTTGTCACAATCGCAACTACGTCTTGGTTGTGGTTGCGGTGATGTCTCGGTCACGCCTGTGTTGCAGTTACTTCTTCCATAATGACCGTGACCTTTGTAATGATCTTGACATCTCCTCTCGGTCCAAACCATGTGTCGCAATTGTGACCTTCTTGGTCATGACTGATGTCGTGGTTGGTAAATGTTGAGACTCCTTATGTATAACCGAGGTCATGGTGATGAATTGTTGATCATTGGATCTGTCTCGGATGAGACATGTATGGACAATTATGGTCGAGATGATGTCACAACTATGAGTTATTATGAGTCTTCATGGAGTGAGAAAGGATATTAAGTTGAATCAAATTTTGTTCAAAGTCATTAAATCCATAATAGGGATGTTAATATGGAAATAAAATTGGTGTAAAATGTTCACAAAATATCATATTATCGACTTTCCCAAACCTAGAGTCTAGTCTGTCCTTAGACTAATAGATAGAATCAAATCATTGAGCAATGAGTTGTAGATGTTTTCTTGTTAATAAATTCACCAATACAAAATTATTCCATCCTTACAACAAAACCTTTGTGACAGGATTGGTTCACTTCATAAAGTTCTATCTCCCTCCTCTATTTCTAGAGTTGTGTGACTTTGTACCCTTTGCCACTGCCTTTTGTAGTAAAGGACTCTCCCTAGCAATAACCTTATTGCCCTTGATTTTTTGCTATACTTGTAAATGGTTCCTGTAAGGGTTAGCTTTCACACCCTACCTTTATTTTGGGTGTGTCTAAGCTATCATGCTTGGGTATGTTAGGATTTCAATGTTTTCCTGCATTCCTCAGTCTTCCCGAACCATGATGTTGTCGTAAAGACAATGTTGTCCGATTGGGCCCTGATGTAAAGTCAGGTGGTTTTGTGAGGTTTGCTTCGAAATGCAGGTGGGTAAAAACTCAGCTTCCAGACCACTTTTGAGCATGACATATCAACATTCTTGAGTGCAGCAATACATCCTTCAACATCTTTTGAAGAACAAATCTCATGATATTTTTCTTTTGGATTTTCATTCTACTCATAATTGTAAAGGGCTGGTAGGATTTCTGGGCAGCTAAGCCTCTTTCCATCCCAAAGCGGGGATAATTAAAATTGGAAGAGGTAGTTGTTTCCTTCTTTTGGGAAATGTAGACTTTCTAGCTAGTACTATTAGGCTAGGATGATTGGTCGAGAGTGTGGTTGGTAAAGTCCTTCTTATTTCTAGGGGTTCCATATATTTATGAGTGTTCTTTAGCCTTACACAACATTTTTTTGTAAGAATGGAATAAGATCGTATTGTTTTGTCTTCTTCTTTTATGTAGATTAGTAGCTCATTTGCATCACTCTAGAGATGATTATGCTAAAATATAGCAGGAGGACAAACAAGTCTAATAAGAGAGGAAATTGAATTCAAATTTATTCTAGATTTTCAACATTTTGTTCAAAAAAAATAAAAAAAAAATCTTCAATAAGATAGGAGAGGAGGAAGCAATAGTATGAAGGCAGACATTTATATACAAGATGTTCTAAACTTTAATAGTAAGGATATGATAGAAAGGATTTTGGGGGATAGAAGTGTACCTATCCTGCTCATTTATAACTCATCCCCCAAACTTATCATTCACTCTGTCTCGGAGTATCATAGATGAAGGTTTAGGTATAAACATGTCTACTTTATATTTACTATTTTTCAAACATTGCACATTTTAACTATAGGATCATGTCGGTGTATCCTCCTCAGAGAGCATGATATATTTCATGTTTCAAGCTTTCAAATTTCATCTCTCATAGGGCTAGGGCTTCCATCCAGGCTAGGTAGTAGAAACCACAATCATTAGATAGAGGAATTTATTGTGGACTTTTGTGGCAAAACTTCATTTTCTTAAAGTATTTAGTCTTTGATATTTGTACCCCCTGCCATGGTTTTCGATCATTTCTATTATCACCTTTGTGCATGTTACTTCTTTCTCTTCAGTTGGCTACTCCGGTGTAGTCTTGTTTGTATACTTGTTCGATTCAAAGGCTGAATTTAAGCTATTGTAAAGAATGGCAATCTATGTTGTGACATTGACTACAAGGAGAGTCCAGTGATTATCATGAAGTGATGGCAAGAAAATGCAATTAGGCAGAGAGGCTATTAGATGTTGCTTTAGGCGGTCTTTTTCTCCTGAATCTTCGTTCTTTAGTATGTTGTCAACAAGCAAGAAATAGGCCATATGTGCATCAGGCATGTTGTCACCTAGAAATGATTGATATACAGACATCACTCTTACTACTAGATAACCTCTTATCATCAATATATCCTGGAGGTCTTCCTTGATGAAACATATACGATGTCATTTGAAGATAACTTCTCCATGATTACTATCTTTTTTGAGTGTTTCCATGATTAGCAACAATGAGTCCCAGGAGAGGTCTTGGTAGGCCCATCTATATCGAATTCAGAAAATGAGGGCTCTATTTGTCGAGGTGGCCCATCTGAGCGCACCTTAGGGTAGCTCATCATCATTAACACCTTCTTAAGGTTGAACTTTAGATACCTCTTTTTTTTGTAGATGTTCAGGTTATCACCTTTTTAGCTAGCTTGGGATCTTGATTTTGTTTTTGTGTTGCTTCTTCAAGGTGCTTGTCAGTTGTGCACCCTTTTTTCCAGGAAGATGCCTTAGCTGGTTCAGTAGGATCAACCACAAGGTATGCATCTGCTCCCGCCATTGCTTCTTTTCTGGTAAGGGGATACTTGTATACAACCTGTGTGGTATAGAATCAGGAGGCATTGCGGGGTCCTTGAAGAAATGTAAATCATATTTTACTTCCATAGCATAGCTATCCCGCAAGCCATGTAGGTCTTCTAGGAAGAGATATTCTATAGGAATGCCCTTATATATAGCTTCCATCATTCATAGCACAATGAAGGCGTAGTCCCCTGATACTAGTGTCGCTTGAGGGATTTTCACAGAGATGGGGAAGTTTTTCCAGTTAGGTTTGTGGCAGTCTCCTTCCAATTGAACAACATGTTCTAGGGGAAGGGGTACTTTCAATATGTAGTGTGTCTCTTTGTCTTTGAATATCATTGAAGTGCTACGGAGTTCGCTAGCACAAAAATTGTAGATAGTAGTAAATATATCATATATGTTCACATCAATAACTCCCCAGTGCTTGATAGTTCTTATTGGAAAGGTGACGAGATGGTTCCCCTTCCTCTTTACAACATCTTGAAGATCCTTCACCATTTCAGAATTAAATTGGTCTTCGTACAACATACTTGCAAAATGTGTTGTTTCATTGAATGTCGGTTGTACTTTATCAGGGTGAAGGAACTCTTCTAGTAGAGTCACACAGAGCACATTGAACATGCTTTTGTGTATTCACACCTTCTTTTTGAATACCCCCATTATTTTCTCTCTTACTAGAGTATGTCCCTTGTTGTTGTATAAAATGTTTGTACCTGGTAGATTTTCATCTACAATGTTGGCTAGCAATTCCATGTCCATGTTTGCCATGTTACACGGGAGAGGGGGTGCTGCAACAATATCTTCTTTTTCCACAGTCAGGTCTCGTTCTCTAGCTAGTTCATTGATGAAGAATGAAGCAAGGCTGCCTTCATCATCCTCTGACGTTCCTTCACTAGTTTCTTGTTTTGGAGAGGCCAGGGCAGCAATGGTAGGAGAAATGGGTATGGGACCTTCAGTATTCTCACATGGCTCTTGATGCGATGATTTTGAGTCGCATTTATAGACCTTTTTGATATGTATTTTGTGCTTTTATTAGTCATTTTTATGGTTAATATTGCATAATTCACCTATTTTGGTCTTTGCCATCATTTTATGTCAAATCCCCTTAGTTTTATCATTTTGAGCATTAATCATCACTTTATTATAATTCGTGTGGATTTATTTGATCTTGTCTTGGAATTTCAGGAAAAACAAGTATCTGCTTCCGTCGATACCATCGACGGAAGTCGATACCATCGACGAGGCCACAGGTTGCCAGCCGAAAGGAGCAGCAAAGAGTCGATACCATCGACACCCAAGTCGATGGTATCGAGAGGCCACAGGAACTCTGACGAAAAGACAAGAAGGTTGTCGCTACTACAATGGGTCGATACCATTGACCCACGTCGATGGTATCGACACCGACAGATATGCATTGGATTCAGATTGATTTCAATCGGACGGCTGGAGTTAATTGACGACCTAATTAGGGACTTATACCTAATGACGGCCGCCCAGACGAGATCATCATCTAATTTTGCCATTGCACAAGTGCCGAGGAGTGAGAGAGAGGAGAACGGGGGCCAGAGGTTCATACCTGTCAATCCGGACGCTGCCGAAGACGGATTTCACCACCGAGAGGCGGGAAAGCTCGTGTTCTACGCAAAGGATCAACCAGTTCTCCTCCGTTCAGGGGTTTTCCCATTTAATTCACGTTTTTCATATGATTTCCCCTATTTCTACCATGTATTTGTGCGAGGTGAACATGAGGGGCTAATCCCCTCCATCTTTAGGACCGGGAGTAGCCCGAGAATGCATTGTATGACGGTTTCATAATAATAATTCATATTTTCTCTCTTAAATCCGTGGTATAGTTTCGTTTTCTCCATATATTGTTATGCTTGATCACCATAATAATAACCTAATGCCCTTAATCGCTTCGACAGAAGGATTAACGGTTGAAAATAGACGAAACCTACATTAATCGATAAATCCCTTGACAAAGGAGGTGTAAAATTAATGGTGGAAACTGAGAGATCGTTCGTAATGCACTTAGTTTAGGGAATAGATTACTACGACGGTGGAATCAACCTAAACCTAAGTAGTGAATTGCACCACGACAGTGGGTAATTCTATTTTCAGGCCACTACCCAGATAGAGAGAGAAGATTGAGAAATTATATGAAACCTAATACAATGATTTACCCGCGGTGAAACCGCAATCCTAAAGATACTCTTTTGAATTGATTAAATTAACATTTAATCGATTGGTTGTTTTGTTTTATTTCTACTTTCTTTTAATTTTGACAACAAACCCCAATTTGTTATTCGGCTTAGCTGATCGCAAATAGTTAGTAGGAGTCTCCAATAATTCAGCGTATCCCTGTGTTTGGCTCGGGCCTCACAAAGGCCTGTACTACTCGACGCGTATACTTGCGTTTTAGCACGTAGTAAAATACACGTCAAGTTTTTGGCGCCGTTGCCGGGGATACAGCGAATTGTTGGCACTTCGAGTGCTACGAGCGGCCACTCTAGGCCAGAAATTTCTTTTTAATTTTCATTCAAATTCAAATATTTTTACATTGCACTATAATTGTTATACTCGTCTAAGCATAGTACTGAACTCGAATTTTCTTATTTAAGGTACTGTGTATGGTGCATACACGTAGTACAGACTACGACAATCGCACACCCGAGGTTCCATTTCCGGGACCTGAGGACGAGGAGAATTCTGAGCACGAGTACCAAGAAGAGATAGATTCTAAATCTAAACCAGAAGACATGGCTGAGCCACAGACCATATGGGAGAAGATCAAAGCTTCTTCCTCATCAGCTTCAAAGGGGCCTATAAAAAAGCAGGCGATCAACATACTGACATATAAGATCGATCCAGTGTTAATTAATTTGGTAAAATCAAATGCGTTTCATGGGCTGAAGAATGAGGATCCTGTTGCACACATCATCCAGTTCATTGAAAACTGTGACATGGTAAAGATAGATAGGTTTCCACAAGATGCTTTATACCTCAAGCTGTTCCCAAGTTCCTTGGCAGGAGCAGCAAGAGAGTGGCTACATAATCTAGACGATGAGTTCATTGAGTCTTGGGACCATATGGTGGAAGTCTTCTTTGAGAGGTTCTTCCCTCCTGAAAAGACTAACGACATGATCCAGAAGATTCACAATTTCACCCAACAGGCGGGTGAAACATATTCTGAGACCTGGGAGCAATTTCAGGTTATGTTGAGGAGATGTCCGCATCACGGGCTGGACAAAGAGACACAGGTGAAAATCTTCTATTTTGCTCTCTCCGAGCATGATAGGAGTAATCTGGATTCAGTCGGGTCGGGATTTTTTCTAAATAACACTGACACTAGATGCTGGGAAATACTCAAGAACATGGCGAGAAAGCAGTCCTGGAGAGAAAGAGAGAGAGGCCCAGTTGAGCAAGCACGAGTCGCTAGTGAATCAAAGGCAATGAGCGAGTTGAATGAGAAGATGGATCTTCTTGCAAAGAAGTTACTGCAAAAAGAAGAAAATGAGTCCGAGGATGAGGCTCAAGTCAAGTACATGAGACAACAACAAGGGTACAGGAACAATGACTACTCATGGAGAAAGGACAAAAAGTTCTCATGGAAGGATCCGAATAATATTCTGCAGGATCCGAAAGCCAAGCCTACACCTGCTACAGAGGACAAGAGCACGGAGTTGCTCAATCAGGTCATCAAGCAAAATCAAGAGTTAATGAACACATTCGGGCAGCAAATCAAGCAACAAGGTGAATTTATGAATCAATTTGGGCAGACATTGCAGAGCCATGGGGCTCAAATGAGGACCATAGAGACCTCCATGGCACAGATGGCAGCTGAAATTGCTAGTTTGAAGAAGCCAACACATCCAGGTTTTCTGGGGAACACCAATGTTCCCGGGGGAAACCAGCAAGCCAAGGCCATTTTACTGAGAAGCGGCAAGAAGGTGTTGAATCCAAGAATGAATGAAACAAGCATACCGCAAGATAAAGTTGAAGGTGAAACCACTACAGAGAAGCCCACACCAGTCACAGGGCAGGTTGAAGACATAGCCGTGGATGGTAATGATGAACAGGTTGCTGAGGAGGAACCGTAGAAAATGACACCTTATGTGCCACCTCATGAAAGGGCACAAGCCGTTCCGGTCCCCTATCCGAATAGTGCAAAGGCAAGGAAGGTAGATGCACAATTCAAGAAATTCTTGGACAGCTTTAGGAAGCTTTCGGTCAATATTCTGTTATTGGAAGCTATTGAGCAAATCCCTTCATACGAGAAGTTTTTAAAAGATGTCATCACCAAGAAGAGGAAGATACCAGATACTGAGGTCGTTGTGATAAAGGAGCAAGTGAGTGCCTTCATTATGGGCACTCTACTGCCAAAGAGACAGGATCCCGGGTGTTTCAACATTTCTTGCTATATCGGGAAGTTTAAATTTGGAGAGGCATTATGTGATTCAGGGGCAAGTATCAATTTGATGCCCCTTTCGACATTTAAAAAGTTGGGATTAAAGGAGTCACGGCCGAGCAATATGACTATCCAATTGGCCGACAACTCTGTCGTGAAGCCTTATGGAATCTGTGAAGATGTCTTAGTGAAGGTGGATCGATTTGTCTTTCCGGCTGATTTCGTGGTTATGGAGATGCAGGACGAGCATGGTAATGAGTTGTTACTTGGACGTCCATTCCAAGCTACAGCCGACATGATCTTAGAGATGGGGAGAGGTTGCTTGACCTTAGGCATAGCAGATGACCGCTTTGAGATGGTCATGCCCTCTAGCACTGCGTCTTCTAAAGCAAAAGGACAATGTAATATGGTGAAACACATGGATCACACAATCTCACTCTACCTTGGGAAACCATTTTTGGACATGGCTCATGTGATGAGCAAGATGGATAATGGAAACTTAGCTGTGGATATCATGGAGCAAACTAAGGTTGTTTCTTTGTGCAAAGCTGTTGGATTTCTGAATGATGAGAATGAGGACATTCCGCCTTCATGGGAGGATGATGCAATTGCTATTTCAATTGTTGATGCATATCCGGAATTGTCGTTAGAGGCTTGTATGTTGAATGTTACCTATGATTGGATGCGGAGTAAATCACTCAAGGAGTGCGCTAAAATGTTTCAGATGCTTCCATGCTTCTATACGAGGCACTATGAAGATTTAGGCGCACTTCCCCCACCGCTGCATTCATCTCTTATCAGCCCGCCAGAGTTGGAATTGAAGCCGCTGCCCCCGCATCTCAAGTACGTCTTTCTAGCTGAGAAGGACAAGTTACCGGTGATCGTATCTGCTTATTTGAGTGCGGATGAGGAGGAGCAATTGTTGATAGTGCTCAAGAACCACCGTGGAGCTTTTGGGTGGTCTGTTGCAGACATCAAGGGGATCTCCCCTACTCTTTGCCAGCATAAGATTCGGCTCGAAGAGGGAGCCAAGCCTTTTATTCAGCCTCAAAGACGTTTAAATCCGAGCATGATGGAGGTTGTGAAGAAGGAGGTCATCAAACTTCTTGCTGCAGGGATAATCTATGCCATATCAGACTCGACGTGGGTGAGTCCCACACAGGTAGTCCCTAAGAAGGGGGGAATTACTGTCACTAAAAATTTGTTGAATGAATCTGTCACCACCCGATTGGTAATCGGGTGGCGAGTTTGTATTGACTACCGTCGTCTGAATGCCGCCACACTTAAGGATCATTTTCCCTTACCGTTTATTGATCAAATTTTAGAACGTCTTGCCGGTCGGTCGCATTTTTGTTTTCTGGATGGGTATTCGGGGTATAACCAGATCTCGATTGATCCTTTGGATCAAGAGAAGTCTACATTCACATGTCCCTATGGGACTTTTGCTTACCGACGAATGCCATTTGGTTTATGTAATGCACCAGCGACGTTTCAACGCTGCATGCTCGCCATATTTTCTGACATGGTAGAGCGCTGTCTTGAGGTTTTTATGGATGACTTCTCGGTTTATGGTGCATCATTTGATGAATGTCTCTATAACCTAGACAAGGTGCTGCAGCGTTGTGAGGACACACACTTGGTCCTTAACTGGGAGAAATGTCACATGATGGTGAGAGAGGGAATAGTGCTAGGACACAAGGTGTCTAACAAAGGTCTTGAGGTAGACCCTGTGAAAATTGAGGTGATTTCCAAGTTGCCCCCACCAAATTCTGTAAAAGGGGTGAGAAGCTTTTTGGGACACGCCGGGTTCTATCGGCGATTCATTAAGGATTTTTCTAAAATTGCAAAACCTTTATCCGAACTGTTGGAGAAAGATGCGGTTTTCGATTTCAACGATAAGTGTCTTCACGCATTCGAAGTTTTGAAAGAAAAATTGATTTTGGCCCCGGTTGTTCAAACGCCGGATTGGACAAAACCTTTCGAATTGATGTGTGACGCTTCGGATTTTGCAGTAGGAGCCGTTTTGGGGTAAAGGGTAGATAATAAGCTCGCAGTGATTTTCTATGCTTCCAAAACTCTGAATGATGCTCAATTGAACTATACAACTACTGAAAAAGAATTACTTGCCGTCGTGTTTGCTTTTGAAAAATTTCGGCAGTATTTAGTTGGATCTAAAGTAGTTGTATGGACCGACCATGCTGCGATAAAATACTTGATGGAGAAAAAGGACGCAAAGCCTAGACTCATTAGGTGGATTTTGCTCTTACAAGAATTTGACATTGAAATCAAGGATAAGTCTGGAATTGAGAATGTAGTGGCTGATCATTTGTCTAGGTTAGAAAGGGTGAATGAAAAAGATTTGCACATACCCATAACTGAAACGTTTCCCGATGAACATATTTTGAAAATTAATTCTAAAGAACCGTGGTTTGCTGAAATTGTTAATTATTTGGCTTGTGGGATCATCCCGTAAGACTGGTCATATCAAGAGAAAAAGAGATTCTTTCATTCTTTAAGATACTATTTTTGGGATGATCCAATTCTTTTGAAGCAATGCAGGGACGGTATCTTACGCAGGTGCGTGCCTGAGATGGAGTACGAGAGTGTTCTCCACCATTTCCATGCATCGCCGACGGGAGGACACCATGCCAGTTCACGAACAGCAGCTAAGGTGTTGGAAAGTGGCCTTTATTGGCCAACTTTGTTTCGGGATGCCTACGATTTTGTAAGGCAATGTGACCCGTGTCAGCGAGCAGGTAACATTTCAAAGCGACAAGAGATGCCCCTGAATGTATTTCAAGAAGTTGAAGTATTTGATTTGTGGGGCATAGACTTCATGGGACCCTTTGTGTCCTCGAACTCCAATTTGTATATCTTGCTAGCTGTTGATTATGTGTCGAAGTGGGTGGAAGCAATCCCCACAAGGACTAATGATTCTACTGTAGTGTGCAGGTTTGTGAAGGAAAACATTTTCTGCAGGTTTGGGATACCCCGAATGATAATAAGCGATGGGGGTACACACTTCCAGAATCAGAAATTCTCAACACTATTGAAGAAATATGGGGTCAAGCACAACATTTGCACCCCATATCATCCACAGACTCAAGGCCAAGTGGAGGTCTCAAACCGTGAAATCAAAAAGATTCTAGAGCGAACAGTGGCATCCACAAGGAAGAATTTGATGCCCTACTACCGGACGTACTTTGGGCATATAGAATGGCTTACAAAACACCTATAGGCACTACGCCTTTTAGGTTGGCGTATGGCCGGGATTGTCACCTTCCGGTGGAATTGGAGCACAAGGCCCATTGGGCGCTTAGAAGGCTAAATTTGAGTTATGATGAAGCTGGGAGAAAGAGGATGTTTGAGTTGAATGAGCTGGACGAGTTGCGCATGACGGCATATGAGAATGCCCGAATATACAAGGAGTGCACAAAACTGATCCACGATCGCCATATCAAGCTGCGCACGTTTAAGAAGGGAGATAGTGTTCTGTTGTTTAACTCCCGACTCAAGTTGCATCCCGGGAAGCTGAAATCCCGGTGGAGTGGACCGTTCGTGGTGGAAGAGGTAAAACCGCACGGTGCGATTCTGGTGTGTGATGGAGATGCCACGTTCTTGGTGAATGGACAGAGGCTAAAGCTGTATTTTGGTGAGAATTACAAGAGAAAAGTGAATGAGGTCAAACTCATTACACTTGCAGACGAATGAGACGCTCGGGAGCCGTCTAGCCAAAGACGTTAAATAAGGGCGCTTGTTGGGAGGCAACCCAACCATCGGTACATTAGGATAATTAATTATAATCATACGTTGCTTTAATTTCCTTCAAATTTTAGTATAAAGAAGATACCTTGATCTGTTTGTTCATTGTGCAGGCTGAGGCAGAGTCGATACCATCGACACACTGTCGATGGTATCGACATAGGTTCAGGTTGACAACTACAAGGCTCGTTCTGAGTCGATACTATCGACGGTCACTTCGATGGTATCGACCCACCTACAGGCAGGTCGCCCAATAACAATCGATAGTATCGACCCATCCGTCGATACCATCGAGATTTCTGGAGAAGTTCAGAGCAATTTGTCTCAGTCAACTCGATACCATCGACGGCCTCGTCGATGGTATCGACATGGTCGCAGGTTGAAGTAAAAAGTGGCGGTGTCGCAATGAAGCTAAGTCGATACCATCGACTCCTGTCGATGGTATCGACCATCCATGTCACCGATCCGCGCAAAGAAATTGACGGCGATCGCAGCGTCCATGTCATCGATCCGAGTGCTGCGTCGATACTATCAACTTGTGTCGATGGTATCAGCAGGTCAGCAATCCAGGTTTCACGATCCAGCAATCGTCAGTCGTCGATACTCGCGAGGGGGGGCGGATAGCATCGAGATGCGTCGATACCATCGACCCGCGTCGATGGTATCGACGGGTCAACAGTAGCGCTGGCCAAGTCTATATAAGGAGAGTCATTACGTCATTTGACGTCACACCTTCAGAGTGATCTTCCTCCTTTGCGCCGAGCACTCCCCCGAGCCATCCAAGATCGAAGAGCAGCAACATCGAGAAAAGATCTTCACCGAGTGGATAATCAAGTCTTAGTCTTCCCCGAGCTCTTCTTCTTCAACCCCTTTCTCGTCGCCACCATGGTGCATACAGCCGGAGCATCGTCCTCACATGAAACTCCGACGAAATTCATTCCACCACCAACGGCATCAGTTGCTCGTCCCTGACTCATCCATCCTTCCCTGGAGATTCGAAAGATCTACGAGGAGATAATGAGGAGGAAGATCGAGCCCACCCGGTATGTGGACCGGGAGATGGTGCGCGATCTGGGATTCGAGGCCAACCTGGCCTATGTTCTTAACAGACAGGCCCGTCACACTCGCATAAGGCCTGGCGAACTGGAGTTTCATCAAGATGGCCAGCCGTTCTTTAGTGACTGGCCGACATACAAAGAGCTGGTAGCCGAGTTCATGGCGTCATTGGACATCTGCATCTATCCCAACGACATCAATGCTACTGACCGAGAGTGGATCCAGGGTCGGGTATCTTTCTGGCTGTACAACCACGACTACGTCCTCACGCTACGGCAGTTCAACAAAATTTTCAACTGGAACCATTCCCAGTATGACCACCGGAGGCCGGACCACCGCACCGATTACGACATGATCTTCTCCGAGTTGGTGACGGTGACACAAGGGAGGTCGGTTAGCTACCACAACGCTGCGGTAGCCGACTTCGAGCACCCTTTCGTATGGGTCTTGCATCGAATGTTGAGTTCTACTGTTTTTGCGCGGGGTGATCTGGCCCTTAGCAAATTTCAAGGCTCCGATCTCTTCTTTCTATACAAGCTTCTGAAGAGACAAGAATGCAATTGGGGTGCATTCTTTTTGCAGCGTGTGATGGATGTGAAAAGGAGTACGAGGAAAGCACCGATTCACTTCGGTGGGCTTATCACCAAACTGGCGTCGTACTTGGGATTGAATTTCCAATCCCTCACTCCTCTTTCTACAAGAAGCAAGGTCAACTTGCAACATCTTCACTGGGCCAACTTAATTCTTCTCTGGGATGGCGCGACATTTGCACATTGCCACGTGAATCAAGCATATCAGGAGTGCGCACTGCCGGATCCCATCTTCAACATCGAGGGCGCACAGCATTTCAGAAGGCCAATCATAGCCATCGACTCCGATGAGGAAGAAGGCGGCGATGACGGCGGCGGCGACGGATAGGACGACGAGGCCGAGGAGGAAGAAGAGGCCTTTACACCTCTTCGCGCACGAGTAGCACCCCTGAAGCGTCCTCGGATGCATCCAGGTGCATCATCATCATCACGGCCTCCATCTACACCACTGCAGCCCTCGCAGCAGAGCGAGGATGTTTATTCTATGCAGGGCATGTACAGCATGCTCCAAGACATTCAGCAGACGCAGCACAGCCACACCATTGCATATGTCGGTATCCAAGACACCACCAACCGGCTTTTCGTAAACCAACAGGCGATCTTCGAGAATGAGCGCCTTCTTTTCGCCAATCAAGAAAGCATCCATGATTGGCTGCATAGGATGGAGCAGCAGGAGCAGCCATTCTACGACAACTACTGGAGTCAGGGCTATTTTGGTGGGTATCCACAGCCTCCACCAATGCCCCCATATGAGCCGAACTTCCAAGGGCAGTTCCCGTCTTGGGACCCCACTTCTCCGCAGCCACCTCCACCTCCACAAGAGTGATCGGGTATCTCTGTTCCACTCTTAAGTTTGTTTTTGACTATGAGGCCATAGTCAGATTCAAGCTTAGGGGGGTAGTTGGAACAACTCTATCTTTTATTGTTTTTAGTTTTTAGCATTGTTATTTGTTTCTTGCATCTTTAGTTTTTGTAGGATCCACGTGCTATCTAGTGTAACTGTGGATGTCGTACAAGTTTGTCATCTGGCTGTTAGTTCATGGGAAATTTAAGGGAATTTAAAAAAAAATTTGTGTCTTGGATAGCTTGCTTTGGTTGACCTTGGGGAACACATCCTACGAAAATGATTGATTATGTCAACTTTAAAACAACATTTCACATCTGTACTCCTAATGATTCATGAAAAGTGGACAATAATGGTTGTTGAGCCTAACCTAACCAAATGGTAATGAGACCTTAATTGGATATAAGAGAGAGAACCCTTTAAACTACTACACAGGTTAGTAAGGAGGGACACATAATATCTTTCTAAGGTTCAGTCATCTAATCTTGTGATCATTCCACTTCATTTTCCATAATCCACCTAAGAGTTGGAAGTAAAGTGCAGTTTTAATTCCTTCTTGTGTGCATAGCATGTAGATAGGATTTGCATTGATATTTTCCATACTTTTGCATAAAAAGAAACAAATATAGGGATTCATGCACATTACCTTTAGGTGCATGCCATGTAGTTGCACTCATGATTTTCATGCATAAAGTACATCATGTATCTCAATTTTTCCCCAATGGTGAATTAAATTGTTCCATACCTTCTAAATATTGAAAAAAAAAATTCTGACCATGAAAGAAAATAGCCAATAAACTTATCTTTAAGCAATTATGGATATGTGGGCTGAAGAAAACATTCTGAAAATCTGCAAAATATATAAAAAAAAAGAATTTAGAAGAAAGTGAAATAAGAGGGAGAAAGGAACATGATATCACTCGCATCACAGGAAATTGAGTACATGATGTAGTTTGACTAGATATCCATCTCATTTTGAGGTGGAAGGTTAGTGCACGCATCATTTTCACCCGATTTTAGGCATTAGGGCATTTCTAATGTGCATTGGCATCATTTAGGACATTTTTGTATTATGCATGTTGAAACTGTACAATACTTCCAAGTTCTTCCATGAGCCACCCATTTTCATCCACCCGTTGCTCGGATTGGTAGGCCACCATGAAATTCTCCTCACTAATGATTATCAGGAGAATTGCTTCCATGTAGATGGTAGTTAGGGCGAGCAACGTAGTATAGGCGATCACAAGATGCACCAATGCTGAAATCGGCGAATTTTATTATGTTAACTGCCTTATGGGATAGTGTTAATCGGTTTGGGGGTTAATTTCTTTTATTGATGATTACTGTCGCCTTTAGGGTAATTACCGTTCTGTGGTTAGAGAAGGTCGGTTTGAGAATGTTCAGTGGGAGTTACATGGGATGTTGGGTTGGTGTGTTGTTTTTCAGTTGACATTTGCACTTCTATTCTAAGGATTAGTTGCTCGAGGGCGAGCAATGTTCAAGCTTAGGGGAGTTTGATGCGATGATTTTGAGTCGCATTTATAGACCTTTTTTATATGTATTTTGTGCTTTTATTAGTCATTTTTATGGTTAATATTGCATAATTCACCTATTTTGGTCTTTGCCATCATTTTATGTCAAATCCCCTTAGTTTTAACATTTTGAGCATTAATCATCACTTTATTATAATTCGTGTGGATTTATTTGATCTTGTCTTGGAATTTCAGGAAAAACAAGTATCTGCTTCCGTCGATACCATCGACGGAAGTCGATACCATCGACGAGGCCACAGGCTCCCAGCCGAAAGGAGCAGCAAAGAGTCGATACCATCGACACCCAAGTCGATGGTATCGAGAGGCCACAGGTACTCGGACGAAAAGACAAGAAGGTTGTCGCTACTACAATGGGTCGATACCATCGACCCGCGTCGATGGTATCGACACCGGCAGATATGCGTTGGATTCAGATTGATTTCAATCGGACGGCTGGAGTTAATTGACGACCTAATTAGGGACTTATACCTAATGACGGCCGCCCAGATGAGATCATCATCTAATTTTGCCATTGCACAAGTGCCGAGGAGTGAGAGAGAGGAGAACGGGGGCCAGAGGTTCATACCTGTCGATCCGGACGCTGCCGAAGATGGATTTCACCACCGAGAGGCGGGAAAGCTTGTGTTCTACGCAAAGGATCAACCGGTTCTCCTCCGTTCAGGGGTTTTCCCATTTAATTCACGTTTTTCATATGATTTCCCCTATTTCTACCATGTATTTGTGCGAGGTGAACATGCGGGGCTAATCCCCTCCATCTTTAGGACTGGGAGTATCCCGGGAATGCATTGTATGACAATTTCATATTAATAATTCATATTTTCTCTCTTAAATCCGTGGTATAGTTTCATTTTCTCCATATATTGTTATGCTTGATCACCATAATAATAACCTAATGCCCTTAATCGCTTCGACAGAAGGATTAATGGTTGAAAAGAGACGAAACCTACATTAATCGATAAATCCCTTGACAAAGGAGGTGTAAAATTAATGGTGGAAACTGAGAGATCATTCGTAATGCACTTAGTTTAGGGAATAGATTACTATGATGGTGGAATCAGCCTAAACCTAAGTAGTGAATTGCACCACGACAGTGGGTAATTCTATTTTCAGGCCACTACCCGGATAGAGAGAGAAGATTGAGAAATTATATGAAACCTAATACAATGATTTACCCGCGGTGAAACTGCAATCCTAAAGATACTCTTTTGAATTGATTAAATTAACATTTAATCGATTGGTTGTTTTGTTTTATTTCTACTTTCTTTTAATTTTGACAACAAACCCCAATTTGTTATTCGGCTTAGCTGATCGCAAATAGTTAGTAGGAGTCTCCAATAATTCAGCGTATCCCTGCGTTTGACTCGGGCCTCACAAAGGCCTGTACTACTCGACGCGTATACTTGCATTTTAGCACGTAGTAAAATACACGTCAGCTCTACTTTTACTTCGTTGTTAGCCTTGTCAGGATCAACAAATGTTTTTGAGGCTTCACTACCTTCTAGTACTACCTCCTTAAGTGTGGCCATTGTAGCCACCATCTTCCCATCATAAACTTCATCACGACATTCATTGTGCTCCCCAAAATCTTGGTAGAAGTCACAATCTTCTAAGGTCATACCTAGCTCATTGATGCAACGTTGAAGCATCATGTCGTCAGCGTAGCTAGCTAACTTTTCTATACTTTTTTCTACTGGGTGAGGCAGGCTAGCATTAGTAAGGACTATCTCAGGATGGTTGTCTATGTATGGACAAATTTCAATTCGAACTCTAGTGCCAAGGTATTCATCTTGTTTCCCTCTCTAGTGTTTGTTCCTTCAGGTTGAGGTTGTACCTCATTCTTGGATGGCTCCTTCCCTTAGAGAGGTTTCACATTCACACTTTCATCATTCGGTGATGAGGGTGCACCTGCTCAGTCATCATCATCATGGTGATCAGGGCTTGAAGAAGCCTGGGAAGGGGAGGGCTAGTAATAAGCCTCGACCTCTTTCTATCTTGCCAATTTTCTAGCTCATGGTGTTCTACTTCCATCTTTTTCCGCTCTTCCTCAAGATTTTTGTGTTCTTCTTGTATATCTTGCATGGCCTCCTCATAGCCTTTACTCAACATCTCTTTGTCGATGCATATGGTTTCCCTTTCTTTTAGGAGGTCCACCATTTCTTCTAAAATCGCATTGATGGCCTCCATCATCCTTGCTTAGTTATTGATCACTTCTTACATAAAATGAGGAAGCAACTCAGTTTTTTCATTTAAGCTCTTTACCTACGTCGTTAGTGTGCACAATCTAGAAGTGATATGAAAGGTTATCACAGTGGAATTTTTCAATTGTTCCCACATGGAATCAAACTTATGTCATAAGACATCACCGAAAGGTTGGCGGGTGTTGGTGTTGGTGTCTTTTGATTGTAGTTGGTGTAGGTGTTGTTCTTGCTGCCTAATGGATCTATGGTGAAGGATGAGCACTTGTTGTGGTGCCTTCATTGATGTTGGGCTATTGTTTCTCTTTTGTCTACTGAGTAGGTTCTTCTTGCATGCCTTCCAGTGATGTGATTGCTTCTTGTTCAACATTTGTTGCTCGTTTGGTGGTTGACGCTTCAGGCCCTGGGTACTTCGGTCACTACTATGGCTATTTGAGGAGTTGGGGTTGGCTTCTTGGTCTCCTTAGAACATTGGCTAGTTCCTTTCATAGGCTCTGGATTTTGTTTTTGCATGGCAACAGAGGCACTTGGCTTGTCGGCCATCTCAGTGTTTAGTGCTTCTTGCACCTTATTTGTAGATGGGGGGTGGTGCATTATTGAACCCTTCATCTTGGTGACTTGGTTCATGATCCAAGAATAACTATTTTGTAGCATCAATCGTTTTGTGTAATCTTGAGGGAGTTGAATTTGTGGCACCTTTTCTTTGCACTGACGGATTGCTAGCTTCTTTCTCCGGCTTATGGTGCTCTTTTCTAGCACTGTCTCTGATTTCGGTTTGGTGTTGGCCGGGGAGTGTGGATTTGTTCCCCTTTTGATGGAACTAGAGTGCATTTTATTCACCTCCTCCTTGCTGGGTTGTATCTTGTGGGTGTCATAATATGCCATTTTCGGAAGAGGAAGTTGAAGCTTGGAGTAGGACTGCTTCTAGAAGAGCTTCTCCTTCTTCTGGACTAGAATGCTAACAGTTATCAGGTACTTGATGTCTATTTTTGTGTACCCTTCTATTTCCTCATATCTTCTTAACTACTCAATTGGCAGGAAGTAGGCAGCAATTTGGGTTATTTTCCCTCCCATGCAAAGTTATTTTATCTTCTTGGTGTCCTATCCCGTAGCAGTCGATAGTTTCTCAATTAGAAGCCTTCCTATATTTACTGGCCTCTTTTTCAACATTGACCAAATGAGGAATAGGTCTCCTTTGGACACTCCTCTTGTTTTAGATCTTGTAAATATTGTGTTTGATGTTATTTTCTGCATTACCCTGATAAAGCATGAAGAGATATGTGTTGCCAAGGAGTGCTTTGGGCTATGTTCAGGTTCTCCTGTGAGCTTCTCCCAAGTCTTATGGCTGCTATACCCAATTGTTTTCTTCTCACCATTCGCTGTCGAACATGCTTTGGCTTCTTCATTGTTGTCTATGAAGATCTTATTTGAATCACCTCTTTCACATAATATTCCTTTCCTCCCATCCTCACCTACATCTTGAACTCCCCCACCACTTCCCTTCTTTCCTTGTTATCGACATGGACTACTTCTATAAAGGAGATAAACTCGGCAGTAAGTTCGGTTAGAGAGATTGCCTTTGTTGAGCCAATGTGGTGTAGGTTTGCTCCCATAAGGATATGCATTACTCTGTCATGGATCCCTAGTTTTCTGAAATCTTCAACGTCAATGTATCTTGTAGGCTTGAACACTTTGATTATCCTGATCATCTCATAGTTAGACCTGTGTACTCGGTCCCTTGGAAAGAAAGTTGCAGACAGTCTGATGTTGTAGCCTTGACACTTGGTTCTTCTTTCTCTTCTATACTGGAGTCATCTTCTCGTCCGAGGGCCCTTGACTCATCCTTTACAACCTTCTTCTATTTCTTGGTTTTGGTTTCCACTAGTGCAACTTCCTTCCACTTCCCCTTCATCTTAGTCTCTTCTTCTTCAGGCTTATACTCAAAAGTCTCTCTTTCTGCAATCCCATGGTACTCCATAGACTCCTATGGTGTCTTGTGGTCCAGAATGTATTCCTACTTCTTTTTCATTAGCTCCAGACAGATTCTCTTTTGTGGTGACAAGTCGGGGTGGTTGTTCAATGCCTTGGTAATTGTTTTGACGGCCTCTTCTACCCCATTCAGTGAGGTTGCCTTCCAGGACAGGGTGTCGAAAGTAGAAGTCGACATCCTGCCATTTCAACAATAAGATATTATTAGTCATGGCATTAATTTATACTTCATATGATAGTAATGACGATTCAGATGTATCGGTTGCAACACAAAGTTGTCACATGTCGCATCGAGACATGTCAATTGAACACAAATGTAGTTGCATAGAGATGAAAACTAGTGTCATGAACGGAACATATGTCTTGACCAGAACAACCTTCGTGACCTAAACTATATAGACAACCATGAGTGGTGTGATGGAGCTAGAACTTACACCAAAAGATTACTCTTCCAATGGAAGTCCTAATATGCACCAAAAACCCTAGGGAGTGGATGTCCTCTCTAGGTTTACCTACAACTGGTGCTAGATAAATGCTCCAACCCCACAAGAGTGTGGAAGATTTATCATAGTACAGATTTAGGATCGAACCCAAAGGACAACGTTAAGAATCTGAATGCCTTTCTCTTGTTTCGTACCAATCTAAGTTAATCATCTAAGACCAGAAGTTTGATTTGACTTATTTAACCTAGACATGTAAAAGTAAAGGCAGGAATAAAAACTAGTTTAATGATTAAAATCTAATATTAGCAAATGATGATGGATCACTGGGGCGATGCGGGTATTCGCCACCACTACACATGAATTGCACTTGTACCAAACATAGCAACACTTGTAAGCAAGATACATGGATGTTGTACAATACTGATGTCTTATAGGACAAGAGTAATGCACACATCCTTCACGGGTTGAGTAACTCTCATCTGGTACATATCTACGTGTCAATGAAGATATGTAGTCTCCGAAGATAAAATCTTACTCAACCTCATGAAACGTGCATCAGAAAACTAGCAAGCGAGCGATGATTACCAAACCGATTAGTATCCTTATAGTCTATCCCTCTTTCGAGGATATAGCTACGAGAAACATGGGAGTGTTGCAACGTCAGCCATTCCCGAATGAATGGTCAAGTACTTCGCACCACTCTCTCCTCAGAGTGTGTTCCTCGACCTGTCAAGGTTGCACTTTTGTACGTCAATTGATTCCATTTCATAGTACAAAAGTACAATGATGGAGGTGAGTTTACTCCACTCCTTAGAAAGTGTTCCTAGATACCGAAACGGATGCGCGGTGGATACACACACCAAAAACCAACACTAAATCGGTATTCGAGTCTCAAGAGTGGTCGTAGACAAACCACAACGAAAGACAATAAATGCATACAAGAACGTGGCCAACATTCAAGCATGTATGCAATGATTTAGTATTGAATCAGAATGATAACATCTTTTTAGTACAAGTTACAAAACACGGGCACCGGGGCTAGTCCCCGCACCCCAGTGAATGGAACTACTCACTCCTCATAGAGGGAGCAACACAGAAAGAGAAGAGAGAGAAAGAAAGCATCATCAGAGCAGAAGAGTAGATCTGTGACAGCCTAGTGTAGATCGTCGCAGTCTCCGGGACTGCTCCGTTGTGGTCGATGACGCCTGTCTCTCCACCTCGATCGTCGTGTCTACCTCCGGGATTGCACGCGTAGAATGAGGTGGAACAATGGTAGAAGTGAGATGGTGGAGGTGAGATAGTGATGGAACAACCTTCTAGATCTGTCTCTAGTCTGGCAGCTTTCCAGATCTGTACTCAGACCGGGATTCTGAGGTTGTGGGTGAAGTTTGGTCAGAAACGGTGCTCGGGTAGTCTGGCGGCGTTCCGGCACTGGTCCCAGTCCAGCAGCCTTGGGCCGTCGTGAGATGGCTTCCAAATGAGGACCCATGGGGTCCTATTTATAAGCACAAATCTTGATAAATATCTTGCTCATGCGGTTTGGCTTTGCACTTACTTTTCCATGCGGTCTTGCTTATGAGGTCTTGCACAAGTGCTCATGCGGTTTTGTTCATGCATGATCATCACGTGAGCTCATGCGGTTTCAGCTACATCATTTGAATTCCGCTCCATGCGGTCTTGCTATGCACATTCTCATGCGGTCAGCGTTTCTCCATATGTTCATGCAGTTTCACAATTTGCTTCATGCGGTCTCGCTATTTGCTTCATGCGGTCTCGCCATTTGGATCTTCACGTGGCAAGTGCAGCGAGCAACCGGTCTTGATTTCAACTGCTATTTCATTTGGTCCTCTCAAGGCAAAAGGCCATGTGGTTTGGTGTACATTGCATTATTAACTGATTTTGTATTGGAGTAAAGCAATAATCTCGGTTGCATGCCTATCCACTTTTCATGCTATTCACGTGAATAGTGTTGCGTGGCTTCATGATGCTTTTCTCCAACCGATCTGCAACAAAGATAGATTTTCCATTTGATTTCATACGATCCTCCAAACGGTCTTCATGCGGGCTGAGCAAACGGTCTTCATGCACACCAGCAAGACCGCATGAGAAGCCGTCGGCGTTGCTGCTGCGATGGCGGATGGTGCCGGTGGATGTGGCGGCTAGAGCAGCTCGCAACACTGGCGAAGTTGCTACTGCGATGGCAGGGACGAAGGTGGCTGCTAGTGTATGTTGCGTGCTTCAAACGATTTACATGTGTGGTTTGCGAGGGCGGTGTGGTTGTCAGAGCAGGTGATGAAGACGACGACGTCGGAGATCATGTGTAGGTGGGTGCCGACGTTGTTGGTGACGGTGAGGAAGATGACGTCGGAGATCATGTGTAGGTGGGCGACGATGTTGTTGGTGACGGTGAGGAAGACGGCGGCGCCGCTTGTGGCAAGCCGGCCATCATGGGCATCTTCGTTGCTGCTGACGGTGACACCGACGCTTGTGGCAAGAAGGCCGTCGTGGCAGCGGTGGTGTCAACGAGTAGGTCACAACACCGGCGGAGGTGCTGGTTGTTGCTGCGATCTCGATACTAGCCGAACGGTCTTCACGGCAGCGAACCGGTCATGAGACTACATGGGCTCAAACGGTCTTGAGACCTCATGGACTCAAACGGTCTTGAGACCGCATGGGCTCAAACGGTCTTGAGAACGCATGGGCTCGAACGGTCTTGAGACCGCATGGGCTCGAATGGTCTTGAGACCGCATGGACTCAAATGGTCTTGAGACCGCATGGGCTCAAACGGTCTCGAGACCGCATGGGCTCGAACAATCTCGAGACCGCATGGGCTCGAACAATCTCGAGACCGCATGGGCTCAAACGATCTTGAGACCGCATGGGCTCAAACGGTCTTGAGTCCGAATGGGCTCAAGCGGTCTTGAGACTGCATGGGCTCAAACGGTCTTGAGACCGCATGGAGTCAGTGTTGTAGGGGTTATGACCGTTGGTGATAGTTGAGGATGATCTGCAGAGGAGAGAGAATGTGAGTAGGTAAAATGAAATCAAATAAGCTGGAAACTAGGGTTATTTGAGCTAGTATCGTACTATTTACACGAGACTGAAGGGATACTTAAAGTAAGCTAAAGCGAGGGTAATCCAGTCGATATGAGGCACAAAAATCCTCGAATTGGCGACTATAATGATGAATCTGGAGGATTCATCACCACACTGAACTTAAGCGTTGCTCATCCCGAGGAACGAAAAAGCCCAAGACAGTCACCGAAACACATGCAGTTGGTCTCGTAATTGCCTCACCTTCGTGCAAGTGTCATAATTTTCACAAAAAAGAGATAAGGAAAAAGAGGCGAAACAAAAATTAGGGGAAAACGTCAAAAATCCTTTGAATTGGTGACTGAGGATGAGTCTGGAAGATTCCTCACCACACCAAACTTAAGCGTTGCTCATCCCGAGAAACGGAAAACTTAAAACATTCGCCAATTAAATCGTTCATCTCAGGATTGCCTCATCCTATTGTCATATCGTAATTTTGTTCATGGATCAGATCGATACAACATTAGAGCTTCCTTAGATCACGAAATACATCTTATGATATCCTCATTTCTGAGTTCACTTTGCTGAAGTACTTCCTTCTCACTCTCTGTTGTATCGGTCATGTTAAAGAGTATTATGAGACGTTGAACAGACCCACAGAATCAACAAAATGCATACGATCTATCACTGGTGTTGAAGAAGGAGGGAATGGGGGTATGATCAAAAGGTAAGAGTCTCTCCTCTGATTGAATCAAGACTCTTATTATTAGTTGACTCATCGAGATACTTTGAATGATTTATGCACAACTCTGGTTGACTTAGCCTTACACCCGATTCTTATGCACAATTCTGTATCATCTCCTTTTGAGAATTACAAGCATTAACTGTCCTGTCAAGCTAAACACAAGCAGTATAAAATCTAAAGGCTCTAAGCCAAAATCTCGAAAGCACTAACTACTACTCTGAGGACCTGAGAGTACAGAGACGACACATAGGACTCTATTCACATCTATACAAGGCATAACAATCAGTGTCTCCACCTGAGACTTCACTAATGTCTCTACTGTTGCTATTGTTATCCTTCACCTATTGAAGGATTCCTATCTCCTCGTCCACGTCCACCTAAAAATGTGGTTCCCACGGGGGTGAGACAATTATAAAAATTGCCCCAGCGAGAGTTATAACTCTCCGTCGGTAACATTGTTATTGCAACATAAGAAGATAAATATGAATGGAAGAATCATATTTGTATAGCAGTAGATATTTTAATGTCTAACATATTAGAACATTATTCTATATCAGAAGCATTGCAACTATAACTTGATAGAATCAACATGTCATTTATCCTTTAAGGAATATAAAGAACATGTATAACATATATTCAAACTACATAATCATTACCACTGATTTAACTCTCTTCAGGATTAGATCATATATCTAAAGCCTGGTATTATCATTCTGAAGTCATGGCCCGTATCCATTTTCTTTTCATAAAGTGTTGGGATCTTAATCCCTCAATTCACCACTATAAATTCTCATCCTTTCACAATTTCAATACCCTAACCATGTGATTCTGGGTGTTTAAACCCTTAGCTCATCACCTGAGCATTGTTACCACTTCCTTAGGTAACTAACACCTTTAGGTCATTTAACCAAGGTAAGTATGATACTTGATGCCTATTAACTCTCTTGCTACCTCTTATCAGACAACAAGATATAGTATGGCACACAAGGCCCAATAAACAAATTCAAATTAATAACATATCACAGCGCATACCTGGCTATGCCCATCATCTCATGATACCTACATGGTTAGCACATATGATAGAAGCACATCAATTATCTATCAACATCATGCAAAAACAATGTATTAATAATTCAAGGGTATTACCCTTAATCCTTTACCAGGATTAGGATTTCCATCACACATCTCATGTATCATTCATCCAATCATATTGGACTTATATCACAACAAGGTATACCACTATTTGGGGTGTTGGATATGTAACTATCATATCTTGATGTCTCACTTCCCTCAACTCCATTAACTTTCTTAAGTTCACATACTTAGCTTGTATTAGGGTATTACCCATCCTAATACTTTATGCACCAGTTTATCACATTCATCATGTAAAGTAGTGATCAATTGTCACTTACTTGGAATATACAACTATGGCCAATACTATGGATTCATACATAAGTCAGGAATTAATAAAAAGACCATGTTAGGTCCTATTCAAAACAAATAAAAGTCAAACATAGAGTACCACGGTCGTGCAACCAAAAACGGTCGTGCTAAGGGAAGCCACCACGGCCGTGCTACCTTGCACGGTCATGCAAAGTGAAAATACCACGGCCGTGCTACCTAACACGGTCGTGCTACAGGAGTTCACCTCTTGAATCATATTCAAGCATGAATTCTATTCTCTTATTAGGGAATTATGGTTTCACATACCATTTCCCTTCATTAGAATAGGGATTGCATATAGCACCACCCTTCATTAGGGTTTCATATTACATTACCCATAATTAGGGTTTACTACTCAATCCCCATTAGGGTTTCTCATAGAATCACCCTCAATTAGGGCTTTACATGGATACACCTTCAATTAAGGTTTGAGTTCAATAACCCTGTCAATTATGGTTTATGTTCATGTTTAGGGTTTCATGATCTCTTTGCTTAAGGATCATAACCCTTAATCATCACATGAATCATATCCATGTATGAATTCATACTATCAACTTCTCAACTTGATTAGGTCATATCTACCCTTCAATCGAGTACATACAACTATGATTAACATAGTGTACCAAGTCATTGATCCTATAAGAAATTAGGGATTCATCCCTTAATTGGCACTTAATTGCTTAGGTACTATTAGGGTTTCAACCATTTGTACCTTCATTGATTATCATTACTAATCATTATTGGATCAATGGAACATTCATCATCTTAATTCTCAAAGATTCAATCACATTGGACCTCCATTACATAAGGTATCCAATTGAGTTAGGGTTTACTATTCATCCTAATTAGTGATTTCACATGTAGACAACCTCTTAATAGAATTATACATCAAATCAGCCTCAATTAGGGTTTACATCATATATTGGATCCATGCATTTGTTATGAATTAATGATTAGTACCATTAAAGGTATATCCCACCTAATCACATTAGGTTTACAAAAATGTTTGATCAATTGGACCTTCAATAACTTGAGGTATCTAAATAGATTCATCAATAGAACCTTCAACTGCACTGGGTATCCATTTGGATTAGTCAATTGAGTCTTTAATATCATTGGGTACTCAATTGTTCCTTCAATTAATTTAAGTACTCAATTGGATTAACCAATTGATCCTTCAATTGCATTGGGCATCCAATTGAATTAACCAAATTGAATCACAAACGGTTTGAAACCGTTTAAGCAAAAAGCTTTGAAACCGCATGGACTTGAAACTGCATGGGTCTCAAATGGTTTGAGACTGTTTGGTATCAAATGGTCTTGAGACCGTTTGGACTCAAACGGTCTTGAGACCGTTTGGTCCAAACCTCTCAAAACCGCATGGACCAAAGAGTCAATCAAGACTTCAACAACACTCAATTCCAATCTTTGAAATATCAACCAATTGGATCATCAACTCAATCATCAATTGAGTCATGAACTCATACCTTAATTGGAACTTCAATTAGGGTCTGATCTAAATGGAATTAGGGTTTATAAACACCAATTAGAGCTTTGAAGTTGATCATCAATCAAGCTACTAATTATGTTTCAATTGATTGCATTGGATCTTCAACCATTGAATTCATGGAACCAATCATCAATTGGACCTATGCTCATACTTCAATTGAGTTTAGTAGGTCAACCTTC
The DNA here is from genome assembly GCA_963693085.1 of Alisma plantago-aquatica. Lineage (NCBI taxonomy): Eukaryota > Viridiplantae > Streptophyta > Magnoliopsida > Alismatales > Alismataceae > Alisma > Alisma plantago-aquatica. The sequence goes on along the minus strand of OY856412.1, from coordinate 1,178,399,467 downwards.
AACTGATTTGACCCTCAATTGACCCTCACTTGGTCATCAATTAGGTTTGATTCAATTGGATTAGGGTTTAGAATCGATGATTCAACAACACTCATCAATACAAGATTGTTTACTTTGAAACTTTTGAACCATCATCCAAATTGGGTATGACCTGACCCCAAACTGTCTTGAGGTCGTTTGGATGACCTCCAAACGGTCTTGAGACCGTTTTCCCAACATATCACTCAAATCCAAGTCATCCAATTAAGGTTTGGATCATGGAATTGATCACCAAATCAGCATTGCATTGTATATCATCTTGGTACCTTTAGACCTTCAACACCTACCCATACTCAACCCTAGACCTCCAAACGGTCCTGGGTGACCACCAAACGGTCTTGAGACCGTTTGGCTCATCCAACCTTTGGATTCTAGTGAAATTTCATCAAGGTTTGGTCTATCAAGTTGATCAACAAATCAGCACTTAATTTCAATATGATTTGGTACCTTTAGACCTTCAATTGGTCAACTATACTTGACCCCAGACCTCCAAACGGTCTTGGGGTGACCCCCAAACGTTCTTGAGACCGTTTGGGTGATCCCCAAACGGTCTGGAAACCGTTTGGGCTAATCAACCCAAAATCTCCAATTAACTCATTGGAATTTCAGCATTGTTTTCAATTAGGGTTTGCCCAATTGAATAGCCTTCAACTCACGATTCCTTGCGAGTTAATCCCTCAAATTTGGTGAGTCATTATACCACATCATTAGTAACAGTAATCCCAAACGGTAAACCCTTGGTCAACGCACTCAAACGGTCTTGAGACCGTTTGCCCAAAAAGTTCAATTAAATCAGATTGATAATCAGCACTTAATCCAATTAGGTTTCCCTAATTGATTAGCCTTCAACTCACGATTCCTTGGGATTTAATCGCTCAAATTTGGAGGGTAATCAACCAACATAATTATGAACAGGAATACCAAACGGTCAACGCTTATTCAACTCACTCAAATGGTCTTGAAACCGTTTTCCCAAACAGGTCAAGTTAATCAGGTTGAAAATCAGCATTTAATTCAATTCGATTTGCCTAATTGGTTGGCCTTCAACCTATGATTCCTTTGGAGTTAACCCCTCATATTTGGTGGGTCATTAGCCTACATAATTAGAAACAAAATTCCCAAACGGTAAATGCTTGGTCAACCATCTCAAATGGTCTTGAAACCGTTTTCTCCCAAACGGTTTCAAACCGTTTGCCTTTAAACGGTTTGCTGAAACCGCATAGCCAATCAAATTAAAACGATTTGGAATAGCTATCAAAACCGTTTGGCTTGTTACTTTTCTTTGGATAATCATATAGGATTATTTCATCATCCCCTTCCTTCGAACAACCAAGAACAGCAACCGTTCTTGATGGAAATTGCAGCAAAGAAACCAGAGTGTAGAAATTTAAAGAAAACAATCAACAAAGTATAGAGAATTGATGCAATATCAATGATTAAGGGTTTGAGTTATAAAACCCGCCTCAAATCTGATCTCCAAGCTCCACGATACACGTCTCTAATGGTGGATGAAGCTTCTCCAACTATTCCAAGGCTCAACTTAAAGATTTGGAGTGAAATGATTGGCTAGAATTGAAGATTGAGTGAAGAAATGAAGGAATTACACATTGTTTTATGATTTTCACCATGAAATCATGAAGAACGAAGATCAAAGGCTTACCAACAGGTTGGGGACGTGCTCCCTGATGTCCTTAGCTTTCTTGGTCGGTTTTGCAAGCAAAGAGAAGAAGTGGGGTCGTAAAAGCCTTTCATTTGGCTCGGAAAAGGTACTTTTATAAGAAAATTGAGGAGAGAGAAGATACTTTATAAAAGTCTTTTAATTCCAAAATTGTTGCCACCACTTCCCCATTGGTTTCTTGCATTAAAGGGAATCTATATCCCCACCTAACTCCCTTCCATTATCCATGAATTAAGGGAAAAGAAAATAAGCACCTTAATGCTTATTATATTAATATCCCATATGTGAGTGGAAATTACTTTCCTTTATAATAAGGTGAGTGGAGTTTCACCTCCTTTAGATATTTTTGTTCCTTATCTTGGCAAAATAACGTCCACCCTTATTCAAAATCAACCAATAACATTTTGGTTGAAGGCCCTTTAATTAATACATTCATTTTTGCCATAAATTGGATTAGGGTTTCACTTAGGATTAAATCTTGATTATTTTAATATCAAGATTCTCTCTCCTCCATCTTAATTCAAATGAGAAGTAACTCTCATTTTCTTTGCTCTACATGATGCCAAGAAACATTAGGGACTTTATTGAAGTGGTAATTTGCATATCAAACCCTAGGTTTTGGGTAAATTGCACATTACACCAAAACTAGGTTTTAATGCACAACATTGCTTTATCAGCTCTTTCTTGGTATTCAGGCTTCCATAAGCCATACCTCAACATCATATTCACTCTCATGATGCTTCAACACATGAGTAACATATTATCATGCACAATTTGCACATAAACCCCTCAACTTGGGTAATTTGCACTTTAGTCCAAAACAAACAAAACATTGATTCAACATTGTTCAAACAGGACCAAAATTGAAACATAAGTTTCTCATGAGCCCTAATTACTTTTACCAAGATAAGATTAAGAATCTACTCAACCTTATTAAGAAAAACATCTAGGGTTAACACATAACCCAGGTCAGGGATGTTACAAATTATAAACCCCTAACAAGGATTTCCTCCTCGAAATCCCAGGAAAAGGAGGAACAGATTATTCATTAATCATGCCCTCAAGTCTCCACATATCATCTTAATATCCTGGAGATATTATGAACTCCGTGATTCCACACAAAGCTCCTTTCATTAATTCCTCCATATCACTGTTTATGTTTATGCAAATCATAAACCCCTAACATATGATGTCCATGTCATTGAAAGGAAGAAGCATAAAAGAACATACTTCAATAATCACTCAAGAATACTTATCAAAAGGAAAAATATATATATCTAACAGAGATAATTCACTTAGCAAACTCTATGTAATTGGGAATGTTCACATAGTTCTTCCTATTAGTTAGGAATATCACATAGCTTTTCCCTTTTTGTTTAGGGTTGGAATTGCACAAAGCATCTTCCTTTATTGGAATTGCACAAAGCATCTTCCTTTATTGCAATTGCATAAAGCATCTTCCTTTATTGGAATTGCACAAAAAATCTTCCTTTATTGGAATTGCATAAAGCATCTTCCTTTATTGGAATTGCACAAAGCAACTTCCTTTATTGATTCCATATTTCTTATTTCATGATACTCATTAGATTGTATCAGAATGACTGCTTGATCAGAGCAATCAAAAAGATATCAATCTAAGAGTTTCATACTTTCCTTATCTTCAATAATCATATACCTGGTCAGGGTATATATGTATTGAGATTAGGTAGTATGCACCTTATTTGCTATCGTATTCCTCACTTTTCATATCATTGTACACACAGGATTTTCCATTTCCTAGATTTTCTCCAAGCATCACTTCTATATTTCATCTTTTGACATACAGATAAGGGAGATTATAAAACATTTTAAGGAACACTGAGTAAGATATAAGTTCTCATCTCTCTTGTGTCCTTATAGGACTAGTCAAAGGAAGTTCAAAAACAGCTACATTCATATCTTTAACACATAGAATCATGAAATTAAGTATCAGGATGAATATATTTTATTTAAGTATTACCCTTCAAGGTCACCTACCACATTAGGTTGATTTCAACCCACAATGTCCAATTATCTCATATTGCTGCTTTTGTCTTTACTTAGTGGCTACTGCCCTGGCGTACTAGGCATTTAGTGCACTGGTAACACCAAAAACTTTGGCTTTTCAGAATATCCAGGAAAATGTCACTAAAATTGTAAAGACCTTACCTTAATTCATAGCTTATGGCCCCTCCTTGGGCACTACCATCACAAATGTACTATTTGTCTAAACTTATGGCAGAGTCTACTTTCTTTCCATATGTTAATCTTTTCCACATTTCCACTATTCTAACATGATCATATCACTCAGGAATCCTTTCAAAGCCCAAAGTTTATGCATTAAAGACTGGTAACTTAGGTTATGATACTAGTATCCAGTCTTCTATATGCATTACAGTTGTCTTATTCTGCTCTTCAAGAGCATAGCATAGGATTCTCTATCCTAATTAGGTCAAGGTGGGAATTCTCAGGCATTTGTTCTCCTCTTACCTGGTCCCATGCACCCTCTCCTGGTGCAACAACATTGTCCTTAGAAATGTGTTCCTCGTGTTCTCCAGTCATTTTCATGTTCTTCTTCTCCTATGTGAGCAGAAGATACTATCAGATAAACTGGAAGATACTTAGAACAGACTCTACAACCTTAGTTCTATGTCTCAGTAGACTCAGCGAACCTAGAGCTCTGATACCACTTAATTGTGACGACCGTCTCGCGGAAACAAGATTAACTAATGCGGAAGCGTTCATCAAGCAGCGGATTAGTGAAAATCACTAAAAATTAAAACCTTTTTATCAAAATATCCATTGAAGGAAAAACTTTCTCACATAGAACCAAAGTAACATAATTACATTCTTGTTCACAGGTACATATTCTGTATCATCTCCTTTTGAGAATTACAAGCATTAAATGTCCTATTAAGCTAAACACAGGCAGTATAAAATCTCAAGGCTCTAAGCCAAAATCTCGAAAGCACTAACTACTACTCTGAGGACCTGAGAGTACAACGACGACACATAGGACTCTATTTACATCTATACAAGGCATAACAGTCAGTGTCTCCACCTGAGACTTCACTGCTGTCCCTGCTTCTGCTATTGTTGTCCTTCACCTATTGAAAGATTCCTATCTCCTCGTCCGCATCCACCTCAAAATGTGGTTCCCACGGGGGTGAGACAATTATAAAAATTGCCCCTGCGAGAGTTATAACTCTCCGCCAGTAACATTGTTATTGCAACTTAAGAAGATAAATATGAATGGAAGAATCATATTTGTATTGCAGTAGATATTTTAATGTCTAACAGATTAGAACATTATTCTATATCAGAAGCATTGCAACTATAACTTGATAGAATCAACATGTCATTTATCCTTTAAGGAATATAAAGAACATGTATAACATCTATTCAAACTACATAATCATTACCACTGATTTAACTCTCTTTAGGATTAGATCATATATCTAAAGCCTGGTATTATCATTGTGGAGTCATGGCCCATATCCATATTCTTTTCATAAAGTGTTGGGATCTTAATCCCTCAATTCTCCACTGGAAATTCTCATCCTTTCACAATTTCAATACCCTAACCATGTGATTCTGGGTGTTTAAACCCTTAGCTCATCACCTGAGCATTGTTACCACTTCCTTAGGTAACTAACACCTTTAGGTCATTTGACCAAGGTAAGTATGATACTTGATGCCTATTAACTCTCTTGCTACATCTTATCAGACAACAAGATATAGTATGGCACACAAGGCCCAATAAACAAATTCAAATTAATAACATATCACAACGCATACCTGGCTATGCCCATCATCTCATGATACCTGCATGGTTAGCACATATGATAGCAGCACATCAATTATCTATCAACATCGTGAAAAAACAATGTGTTAATAATTCAAGGGTATTACCCTTAATCCTTTACCAGGATTAGGATTTCCATCACACATCTCATGTATCATTCATCCAATCATATTGGACTTAAATCACAACAAGGTATACCAATATTTGGGATGTTGGATATGTAACTATCATATCTTGATGTCTCACTTTCCTCAACACCATTAACATTCTTAAGTTCACATACTTAGCTTGTATTAGGGTATTACCCATCCTAATACTTTATGCACCAGTTTATCACATTCATCATGTAAAGTAGTGATCAATTGTCACTTACTTGGAATATACAACTATTGCCAATACTATGGATTCATACATAAGTCAGGAATTAAGAAAAATACCATGTTAGTTCCTATTCAAAACAAACTAAAAGTCAAACATAGAGTACCACGACTGTGCAACCAAAAATGGCCGTGCTAAGGGAAGCCACCACGGCCGTGCTACCTTACACGGTCATGCAAAGTGAAAATACCACGGCCGTGCTGCCTAACACGGTCGTGCTACAGGAGTTCACCTCTTGAATCATATTCAAGCATGAATTATATTCTCTTATTAGGGAATTATGGTTTCACATACCATTTCCCTTCATTAGAATAGGGATTGCATATAGCACCACCGTTCATTAGGGTTTCATATTACATTACCCATAATTAGGGTTTACTACTCAATCCCCATTAGGGTTTCTCATAGAATCACCCTCAATTAGGGCTTTACATGGATACACCTTCAATTAAGGTTTGAGTTCAATAACCCTGTCAATTATGGTTTATGTCCATGTTTAGGGTTTCATGATCTCTTTGCTTAAGGATCATAACCCTTAATCATCACATGAATCATATTCATGTATGAATTCATACTATCAACTTCTCAACTTGATTAGGTCATATCAACCCTTCAGTCGAGTACATACAACTATGATTAACATAGTGTACCAAGTCATTGATCCTATAAGCAATTAGGGATTCATCCCTTAATTGGCACTTAATTACTTAGGTACTATGATGGTTTCAACCATTTGTACCTTCATTGATTATCATTACTAATCATTATTGGATCAATAGAACATTCATCATCTTAATTCTCAAAGATTCAATCACATTGGACCTCCATTACATAAGGTATCCAATTGAATTAGGGTTTACTATTCATCCTAATTAGTGATTTCACATGTAGACAATCTCTTAATAGGATTATACATGGAATCAACCTCAATTAGGGTTTACATCATATATTGGATCCATGCATTTGTTATGCATTAATGATTAGTACCATTAAATGTATCTCCCACCTAATCACATTAGGTTTACAAAAATGTTTGATCAATTGGACCTTCAATAACTTGAGGTATCCAAATAGATTGATCAATAGAACCTTCAACTGCACTGGGTATCCATTTGGATTAGTCAATTGAGTCTTTAATATCATTGGGTACTAAATTGTTCCTTCAATTACTTTAAGTACTCAATTGGATTAACCAATTGATCCTTCAATTGCATTGGGCATCCAATTGAATTAACCAAATTGAATCACAAACGGTTTGAAACCGTTTAAGCAAAAAGCTTTGAAACCGCATGGACTTGAAACTGCATGGGTCTCAAACGATTTGAGACCGTTTGGACTCAAATGGTCTTGAGACCGTTTGGTCCAAACCTCTCAAAATCCCATGGACCAAAGAGTCAATCAAGACTTCAACAACACTCAATTCCAATCTATGGAATCTCAACCAATTGGATCATCAACTCAATCATCAATTGAGTCATGAACTCATACCTTAATTGGAACTTCAATTAGGGTCTGATCTCAATGTAATTAGGGTTTATAAACACCAATTAGAGCTTTGAAGTTGATCATCAATCAAGCTACTAATTATGTTTCAATTGATTGCATTGGATCTTCAACCATTGAATTCAGGGAACCAATCATCAATTGGACCTATGCTCATACTTCAATTGAGTTTAGTAGGTCAACCTTCAACTGATTTGACCCTCAATGGACCCTCACTTGGTCATCAATTAGGGTTTGATTCAATTGGATTAGGGTTTAGAATCGATGATTCAACAACACTCATCAATACAAGATTGTTTACTTTGAAACTTTTGAACCATCATCCAAAATGGGTATGACCTGACCCCAAACGGTCTTGAGGTCATTTGGATGACCTCCAAACGGTCTTGAGACCGTTTTCCCATAATATCACTCAAATCCAAGCCATCCAATTAAGGTTTGGATCATGTAATTGATCACCAAATCAGCATTGCATTGTGTATCAGCTTGGTACCTTTAGACCTTCAAACACCTAACCATACTCAACCCTAGACCTCCAAACGGTCTTGGGTGACCACCAAACGGTCTTGAGACCGTTTGGCTCATCCAACCTTTGGATTCTAGTGAAATTTCATCAAGGTTTGGTCTATCGAGCTGATCAACAAATCCGCACTTAATTGCAATATGATTTGGTACCTTTAGACCTTCAATTGGTCAACTATACTTGACCCCAGACCTCCAAACGGTCTTGGGGTGACCCCCAAATGGTCTTGAGACCGTTTGGGTGATACCCAAACGGTCTTGGTCTTGAAACCGATTGGGCTAATCAACCCAAAATCTCCAATTAACTCATTGGAATTTCAGCACTGTTTTCAATTAGGGTTTGCCCAATTGAATAGACTTCAACTCACGATTCCTTGGGAGTTAATCCCTCAAATTAGGTTAGTCATTAGACCACATCATTAGTAACAGTAATCCCAAACGGTCAACCCTTGGTCAACGCACTCAAACGGTCTTGAGACCGTTTGCCCAAAAAGTTCAATTAAATCAGATTGATAATCAACACTTAATCCAATTAGGTTTCCCTAATTGATTTGCCTTCAACTCACGATTCCTTGGGAGTTAATCCCTCAAATTTGTAGGGTCATCAACCAACCTAATTATGAACAGGAATATCAAACTTTCAATGCTTGGTCAACTCACTCAAATGGTCTTGAAACCGTTTTCCCAAACAGGTCAAGTTAATCAGGTTGAAAATCAGCATTTAATTCAATTCGATTTGCCTAATTGGTTGGCCTTCAACCTACGATTCCTTTGGAGTTAACCCATCAAATTTGGTGGGTCATTATCCTACATAATTAGGAACACAATTCCCAAACGGTAAACGCTTGGTCAACCATCTCAAATTGTCTTGAAACCGTTTTCTCCCAAACGGTTTCAAACTGTTTGCCTTTAAGCAGTTTGCTGAAACCGCATAGCCAATCAAATTAAAATGATTTGGAATAGCTATCAAAACCGTTTGGCTTGGTAATTTTCTTTGGATAAGCATCTAGGATGATTTCATCACCCCCTTCCTTCGAAAAACTAAGAACAGCAACCGTTCTTGATGGAAATTGCAGCAAAGAAACAAGAGTGTAGCAATTTAAAGAAAACAATCAACAAAGTATAGAGAATTGATGCAATATCAATGATTAAGGGTTTGAGTTATAAAACCCGCCTCCAATCTGATCTCAAAGCTCCAAGCTACATGACTGTAATGGTGGATGAAGCTTCTCCAACTATTCCAAGGCTCAACTTCAAGATTTGGAGTGAAATGATCGGCTAGAATTGAAGATTGAGTGAAGAAATGAAGGAATTACACATTGTTTTATGATTTTCACCATGAAATCATGAAGAACGAAGATCAAAGGCTTACCAACAGGTTGGGGACGTGATCCCTGCTGTCCTTAGCCTTCTTGGTCGGTTTTTCAAGCAAAGAGAAGAAGTGGGGTCGTAAAAGCCTTTCATTTGGCTCGGAAAAGGTACTTTTATAAGAAAATTGAGGAGAGAGAAGATACTTTATAAAAGTCTTTTAATTCCAAAATTGTTGCCACCACTTCCCCTTGGTTTCTTGCATGCAAGGGAATCTCTATCCCCACCGAACTCCCTTCCATTATCCATGAATTAAGGGAAAAGAAAATAAGCACCTTAATGCTTATTATATTAATATCCCATATGTGAGTGGCAATTACTTTCCTTTATAATAAGGTGAGTGGAGTTTCACCTCCTTTAGATATTTTCGTTCCTTATCTTGGAAAAAGAACGTCCATCCTTATTCAAAATCAACCAATAACATTTTGGTTGAAGGCCCTTTAATTAATACATTCATTTTTGCCCTAAATTGGATTAGGGTTTCACTTAGGATTAAATCTTGATTATTTTAATATCAAGATTCTCTCTCCTCCATCTTAATTCAAATGAGAAGTAACTCTCATTTTCTTTGCTCTAAATGATGACAAGAAACATTAGGGACTTTATTGAAGTGGTAATTTTCATATCAAACCCTAGGTTTTGGGTAAATTGCACATTACACCAAAACTAGGTTTTAATGCACAACATTGCTTTATCAGCTCTTTCTTGGTATCCAGGCTTCCATAAGCCATACCTCAACATCATATTCACTCTCATGATGATTCAACACTTGAGGAACATATTATCATGCACAATTTGCACATAAACCCCTCAACTTGGGTAATTTGCACTTTAGTCCAAAACAAACAAAACATTGATTCAACATTGTTCAAACAGGACCAAAATTGAAACATAAGTTTCTCATGAGCCCTAATTACTTTTCCCAAGATAAGATTAAGAATCTACTCAACCTTATTAAGAAAAACATCTAGGGTTAACACATAACCCAGGTCAGGGATGTTACAATAGATGGTGCCGAGAATGAGGAAGTGGCCCGAACAACCTGTTGACTGGGTGGTTTTGGAAACTCAAAAGAGTCTTCTGGATGACTTGGATGCACATTTCTTTCGCCTCATTGTCCATCTAGAAGAATCCAGGGACCTTCCCCCATCAGCGAGGTAGGTGAAATATAAGCAGTCGAAATTGGTGGACTATGCGAGTAATCAAGGTTATGCCCACTTATGTCCTCCAGTTGTGGCTCGCCCTCGGAGTTCAAAGTAAAATTGCTTTCTTCAAAATTTAGGGCAGTTGATTGAAGGTCGACCACTTGAACTTCCTCCTATCCAGGATCAGGTGGTGGATCCGGTTCTGGCTTCATTTCATCACCTGGCTTTTCTTGTGTGGGATATGGTAGCCGGGATGACATTTCTTCATCAGAGGAGTAATTTTGAGAAGTATCATCATCTTTATTAATGTTGAGATTGGTAAGAGTGTCGTTCTTATTTTCAAGATTTTGTTCAGAATTTTCCTCGTAGAACATCCTTAATTCATCCGAGTAACTAGAAGAGGGTTTGACTGGTAAAATGAACTCTTGCTCAGGTGAGAAAGTCATGGGATCCTGAGATAGGAGTTCCAGTGATGTCTCTTTATGGGAGGGATTAGTCCATGACATATCATTTTGAGGGCTAAAATCCTCTGATGAACCCATTTCTTCAATATTGTGGCTAATATATTGTTGTTCCAATTCTTCTTCATAACACTCCTCCGGTTCTATTGAGTGCTCGAGAGGAGTTTCTATGAGATGAATGGAACCTAGCTCAGGTAATCGACATATCTTAGTTTCTTGAATATCAGGAGGGGCTTCTTCATAGGGATGTGTGGATGTAAAGGGATAGGTTTGTGGCTTGATGTCTTCCCAAGGGTCCTTTTTGTCATTATAAGAGTTTACGGTAATATCGTAATCCATTCCAAAGTCAAGAGATGGTTCATGTTTCTCGTCATAGTGCACTTTCAACTCATTCAAGTGACTAGAAGGAGATTCAATAGAAAAATTATGCTCGTGTTCGAGAACTAGCTCCGTCTGGACTTCTTGTAGAGGTGGTAGCTCCGGTGACATCATCTCATGGAAAGTATTGGTCATGGATTCATCATCATGAGATCCATCATCTCCCCATGATTTTTCTTCATCACTATTGGGTTCAGTGAGAGTGGTATGGTCCGTCCTTGGATCAGGGTCTTTGTCAGCCCCATCCTCAAAGTTTGTTTCTAGATCAACTGAATGATTAGAAATTTATTCATAAGGACAAATCGGATCCTGCTCCAGTAATGGAGTCATTTGAGTCTCTTCCATAAAAGACGTCTCCTCATCTAAATCAGTCTCGTATTCATCTATGTCTGACTGTGAAGGAGTGTAGAGTTCATGTAACGTAGATCCTTCTTCATTGGGATTCAACGACAAGACAGTTGAAGTTGAAGAATATTTGTCATATAAGGAGTCAATCATTGCTAATTTCCCCTCAATCTGTATGGTTGGATCTGGGTCTATGGAGTCAGAAGGTGGGTAGGTATTGAAGTTTATCCCCCATTGATCTTCTGACTGTAGACAATCCTCATATCAATTACTCAATCTTTCACCTTGCACTAATGCATGAAGATCATTGGAAGGCATATCCCACATGATTTCATAATCATCATCGTAATTGATTTCAACATGTGGACTAGGGATGTTCTTAGTTGAAATAGGTGGTTGTTCTACATGTTGCTCAGGAGTGTCGATAAGTCGATCAAGATTGTCTATCAACTTCTTAATCGCGGCTGTTTGATCAGCTAGTTGTTGAGCCACCGATGTCTATAGAGCACGTAGTTCTTCCATCAATGTGTGTTGATCTTCATGCACTTCATCGTCTTCCAAGTTCCCTTCTACATTATAGTCCACGCCTTGAAATCCACCATAGTTAGGTTTTTCACAGTAGCCTCCAGGGTGATACAGATTATAACTTGCGCTATATCCAAAGTTGTATGATGAGGCCGCTTTGAGTTTCCCAGATATCTGATTCATGATTATTTGACGCAGAGCCATTACGTAGAGAGGAGGGACATTGAAGCAGTATATTGATGCATGAGAATAGTCACCACATAGTTGACATCTAACGATTGATGGTGTTGACTGCTTCATTTTGGAGAGAGTTGGTACCTGAAATCAAGGAAAGAGTTTATCAGGCTGGACCAACAACTTCAAATCCAAGAAGATATGCGAGATTAAGCCCTTCACTTTTTAGGTTTTTGAAAAGAGAAATGAAAAACCCTAGAGAAACCTAAATTGACACGGAATTCGAAAAAGACAATTCTTATACCGTTGTCCCCGGCAACGATGCCATTTTTTGATGCAGCTAGAACTTACACCAAAAGATTACTCTTCCAATGGAAGTCCTAATATGCACCAAAAACCCTAGGGAGTGGATGTCCTCTCTAGGTTTACCTACAACTGGTTCTAGATAAATTCTCCAACCCCACAAGAGTGTGGAAGCCTTATCATAGTACAGATTTAGGATCAAACCAAAAGGACAACGTTAAGAATCTGAATGCCTTTCTCTTGTTTCGTACCAATCTAAGTTAATCATCTAAGACCATAAGTTTGATTTGATTTATTTAACCTAGACATGCAAAAGTAAAGGCAGGAATAAAAACTAGTTTAATGATTAAAATCTAAGATTAGCAAATCATGACGGATCACTGGGGCGATGTGGGTATTCACCACCACTACACATGAATTGCACTTGTACCAAACATAGCAAGACTTGTAAGCAAGATACATGGATGTTGTACAATACTGATGTCTTATAGGACAAGAGTAATGCACACATCCTTCATGGGTTGAGTAACTCTCATCTGGTACATATCTACGTGTCAATGAAGATATGTAGTCTCCGAAGAGAAAATCTTACTCAACCTCATGAAACGTGCATTGGAAAACTAGTAAGCGAGCGATGATTACCAAATAGATTAGTATCCTTATAGTCTATCCCTCTTTCGAGGATATAGCTATGAGAAACGTGGGAGTGTTGCAACGTCAGCCATTCCCGAATGAATGGTCAAGTACTTTGCACCACTCTCTCCTCAGAGTGTGTTCCTCGACCTGTCAAGGTTGCACTTTTGTACGTCAACTGATTCCATTTCATAGTACAAAAGTACAACGATGGAGGTGAGTTTACTCCACTCCTTAGAAAGTGTTCCTAGATACCGAAACGGATGCGAGGTGGATACACACACCAGAAACCAACACTAAATCGGTATTCGAGTCTCAAGAGCGATCGTAGACAAACCACAACGAAAGACAATAAATGCATACAAGAACGCGGCCAACATTCAAGCATGTATGAAACGATTTAGTATTGAATCAGAATGATAACATCTTTTTAGTACAAGTTACAAAACACGAGCAGCGGGACTAGTCCCCGCACCCCAGTGAATGGAACTACTCACTCCTCATAGAGGGAGCAACAAAGAAACAGAAGAGAGAGAAAGAAAGCATCGTCGGTAGCAGAAGAGTAGATCTGTGACAGCCCGGTGTAGATCGTCGTAGTCTCCGGGACTACTCTATTGTGGTCGATGACGCCTGTCTCTCCACCTCGATCGTCGTGTCTACCTCTGGGATTTCACGAGTAGAATGAGGTGGAACAATGGTAGAAGTGAGATGGTGGAGGTGAGATAGTGATGGAACAACCTTCTAGATCTATCTCCAGTCTGGCAGCTTTCCAGATCTGTACTCAGACTGGGATTCTGAGGCTGTGGGTGAAGTTTGGTCAGAAACGGTGCTCGAGAAGTCTGGCGGCATTCTGGCACTGGTCCCAATCCGGAAGCCTTGGGCCGTTGTGAGATGGCTTCCAAATGAGGACCCATGGGGTCCTATTTATAAGCACAAATCTTGATAAATATCTTGCTCATGCGGTTTGGCTTTGCACTTACTTTTCCATGCGGTCTTGCTTATGTGGTCTTGCACAAGTGCTCATGCGGTTTTGTTCATGCATGATCATCATGTGAGCTCATGTGGTTTCATCTACATCATTTCAATGCCACTCCATGCCGTCTTGCTATGCACATTCTCATGCAGTCAGCGTTTCTCCAGATGCTCATGCGGTCTCGCTATTTGCTTCATGCGGTCTCGCTATTTGCTGCATGCGGTCTCGCTATTTGCTTCATGCGGTCTCGCCATTTGGTTCTTCACGTGGCAAGTGCAGCGAGCAACCGGTCTTGATTTCAGCTGCTATTTCATTCGGTCCTCTCAAGGCAAAAGGCCATGTGGTTTGGTGTACATTCATTATTAACCGGTTTTGTATTGGAGTAAAGCAACAATCTCGGTTGCATTCCTATCCACTTTTCATGCTATTCACGTGAATAGTGCTGTGCGGCTTCATGATGCTTTTCTCCAACCGATCTGTAGCAAAGATAGCTTTTTCATTTGATTTCATACGATCCTCCAAACGGTCTTCATGCGGGCTGAGCAAACGGTCTTCATGCACACCAGCAAGACCGCATGAGAAGCCTTCGACGTTGTTGTTGCGATGGCGGATGGTGCTGGCGGTTGTGGCGGCTAGAGCAGCTCGCAACACCGGCGAAATTGTTGCTGCGATGGCGGGGACGAAGGTGGCTGCTGGTGTATGTTGCATGCTTCAAATGATTTACATGTGTGGTTGGTGAGGGCGGCATGGTTGCCAGAGTAGGTGATGAAGACGACGATGACGGAGATCATGTGTAGGTGGGTGCCGACGTTGTTGGTGATGGTGAGGAAGATGACGCTGGAGATCATGTGTAGGTGGGCACCGACGTTGTTGGTGACGGTGAGGAAGACGATGGCGCCGCTTGTGGCAAGCCAGCCATCATGGGCATCGTCGTTGCTACTGATGGTGACACTGACGCTTGTGGAAAGAAGGCCGTCGTGGAAGCGGTGGTGTCTACGAGCAGGTCACAACACCGGCATAGGTGCTGGTTGTTGTTGCGATCTCGATACTAGCCGAACGGTCTTCACAGCAGCGAAACGGTCATGAGACCGCATGGGCTCAAACGGTCTTGAGACCGCATGGACTCAAACGGTCTTGAGACCGCATGGACTCAAACGGTCTTGAGACCGCATGGGCTCGAACGGGCTTGAGACCGCATGGGCTCGAACGGTCTTGATACCGCATGGACTCAAATGGTCTTGAGACCACATTGGCTCGAACGGTCTCGATACCGCATGGGCTCGAACGGTGTCGAGACCGCATGGGCTCAAACGGTCTCGAGACCACATGGCCTTGAATGGTCTCGAGACCGCATGGGCTCAAACGGTCTTGAGACCGCATGGGCTCAAATGGTCTTGAGTCCACATGGGCTCAAGCGGTCTTGAGACCGCATGGGCTCAAGCGGTCTTGAGACCGCATGGGCTCAAATGGTCTTGAGACCGCATGGAGTCAGTGTTGTAGGGGTTATGACCGTTGGTGATAGTTGAGGATGATCTGGAGAGGAGAGAGAATGTGAGTAGGGAAAATGAAATCAAATAAGTTGGAAACTAGGGTTATTTGAGCTAGTATCGCACTATTTACACGAGACTAAAGGGATACTTAAAGTAAGCTAAAGCGAGGGTAATCCAGTCGATATGAGGCACAAAAATCCTTGAATTGGCGACTATAATGATGAATCTGGAGGATTCATCATGGTGTCATGACCAATATGGGTGTTGTGAACATAATCAACATTGCGACCATGGCTTAACATCACAAACTTATCATCCGACAGATGCAGCAAGGAATCACTTACCTGAGAGTAGCATCGTCTAGTGATGGTCGCAATGAAAAAAGGTGTCACGAATGAGATGATGGTCGTAACTGAGGTAGGGGTGCTGTCGAGACAATTTTAGAAGGATCGGTCGAGATAGGTAAGATATATGAAAAAAAAGTACGATTTGTCACAACTGAAACCATTATCATGACTGACACAGTTGTCTCAACTGCAACAGGTGTGAAATTGTATCTTATACTTAGAAGGTCCATTTTCCTAAGAGAGTGAGGTAGAACAATTGATTGAATAGGTGGAGACATGAAAGGGGGGGTCAAAAGATTTAGAAGCTAAAAAGGTGAGTTGTAAAGGGGTAGTCGAAACACTGAGAAGGGAGTAGCGATTGTGATGATGCCACATAGGAAGGGGGTTTTTATTGTAAAATGAGAAAAGGGGAAAAAGGGTTGGAGGGGTGTTCAAAGGGAGGAAATGGAAGCAAGAAAGAAAATAGGGAGAGCGGAGAGGCATGAACCAGTGAAATCCTCAAGTGAGAAGTTATAACAGTTACCTGTCAGAGTTAGAGAAAGAATGGGAAATGAAAGTGTAGCTGTGCGGGGGGTTGTGATCTCGATTTCCTAAAACTCCTGGTGAAGCGCCACCATTGTTGCCTTCGTCCTAGTGTAGTTGTGATCGCACGATCATTCTCTAGAGAGTCTTTGTGAGAGAGCTGGTATGAGAGAAAGCAACAAGGGTTTTACTATTTGAAAAACATCCCTCTTATATATCTGAAGGGTTTCATGACCATGATGGGTGTCACGACCGTGACATCAAACTAACAAAGTGATCATCTTGACCGTGATGGGTATCATGACCGAGACACTAACGACAATTTTTCCTTTGAAATAATAGTTTTAAGATGCACTTCACAAGATTAGAAATTAATCTTACCCTCAATTGAATTGAAGATGTAACAACCGAGATGATATTTAAGAGAAATTATTCAAGTTTTGATTTTAACATCATACTTGCATATCTTAAAGAAATTGAAAACATATCAATAAATAATGAGTTTTAGAGTAGAGAAATTAAAAAATGCCTAAAAAAGAGAAGATCAAAATTAGATTAACAAATATGTACATAGTTAAACAAAATGAAAGCTGGGAGATAGCATTACAAATATAAACAAGGCAGTAAATCCTTGGGTTACCTCCCAAGAAGTGCTTATTTATAGTCAACAACTTCATTATCCTGATGAGGCTTCTTCTAGTGGTACTGGTTGTGGTTCTTCTAGATTGAGTTCCAATCTCCTCACAAAGGCTTCATCTTCATAATATCTTTTGACTCTGGGTCCATTCACCTTGAAAGTACCAGTCTTGTCACTGGTAATTTCCATAATTCTAGATGGATAGACTTTTACAATAAAAAATGGCCCAGAGCATCTAGTCCTGAGTTTTCTAGTAACAATCTGATACTAAAATTGAATAGAAGGACCTTGTCCCCTTCATGCTCCTCTTTGTTCTTTAGGTGGGCATCATGCAACACCTTTGTCCTTTACTTGTAAATGTAGGCATTCTCATAGGCATGTATCCTAAACTCTTCTAGCTCTTTCAAATGTATGAATCGATTCTTGCATGCTTTGTCCATATCCTTATTCTGAAACTTTATAGATCAAAGTTTCTGATACTCTAACTCCACCAAAAGGTGGTAGGACTTTCCATAAATCATTTTATAAGGGTTTGTTCCTATCAAGGTTTTATAGGCCATGCACTAGGCCCACATTGCGTCATCTAGTTTCATCGACTGATTTCCTTGTTCTACTATCAGTCTTTTCTAGAATTTTCTTTAGTCATCTATTTGATACCTCCACTACCCAGAGGTTTTCATGTGATACGGCATTGCTACTTTGTGCTTAAAGTCATATTTTCTCAGAAAAGCTTCCAATTGGCTTTTACTAAAGTGAGATCCCCTATCATTGATGATGGTGCACAAGACTCCAAATCTAGGAAAGATGGTTTTTCCAAAAAGTTTAATTACAGCCTTTGAATCACAGGTTTGGGTAGAAACAACCTCTACCCACTTTGAAACATAGTCTACATTGACAAGGATATATTGATTAACTTTTGAGGATGGGAATGGTCCTATGTAATATATTCCCCATACATCAAATATTTCTACTTCTACCCAATCAGACAAGAATCTTGTTTCTCTTAGTGATGCTTTCGGTGAGTTGGCATTCCTTGCAAGATTTAACAAAATTCATTGTGTGTTTAAAAATGGTTGGCCAATAGCACCCTGATTGTATTACCTCGGCTGCAATCCTTTCTCCTCCATAGTGTCCTATGTATGGCAAAGTGTGGTATTCTCTCAAGATTTGAGGCACTTCCTCTTCCAGTACACATCGGTGGTACAAGTTATCATAACATCTTTTGAATAGCAATGTATCATCCCAATAGTAGTTCCTCAAGTCTAAAAACAACTTCTTCTTTCAATTATAAGTAATGTCAGGAGGTCGTTGTTGGCATGCCAGATAGTTGTATATATTAGCAAACCATGGTAGGGTTGGCTCCATAGATCTTGTCATCATCAAAGCTTCATTGGCATAGTTATCATTGACTGGCATTTGATTTTTTTCATGACCATGATTCGTAAGAGATGGTCGACAACAAAATTCTTTGTTCCCTTCTTATTGATTATCTCATGATCTAATTCTTGCAACAATAGGGCCCACCTTAACAACCTTGGCTTTGTATCTTTCTTTCGCATCGGGTTCTTTATAGCCCCATGTCCAGTATATACCTTCACCTTGGATTCAATTAAGTATGATCTAAAATTGTCAAAAGAAAACATGATAGCCAACATTTATTTTTCCGTGGTTGTGTAGTGGACTTGGGCCTCATCAAGAGTTCGATTGGTGTAATCTATGGTGTGATGCTTCATATCTTTCCTTTGTCCAAGGATAGCTCCAATGGCGTAGTCACTTGCATCACACGTGATTTCAAAGGGGAGCTCCCAATTTGGTTCTTGTAGGATAGGGGCAATAGTCAAAACATTCTTCAGGACATTAAATGCCTCAAGGAACTTATCAAAAAATTAAACTACACATCCTTTTCCAGTAGGTTAGATAAAGGCTTGTCTATTTTAGAAAAGTTTTAATAAACCTTCTATAATACGCAACATGTCCCAAGAAACTTGTCGCTCCTATAACTAATTTTGGAGGTGGGAGCTTGGATATAGCCTCGATCTTTCTTAGGTCAACCTCTATTCCATTCTTCAAGATTTTATGAACCAAAACTATACCATCTTGAACCATGAAATGACATTTTTCCAAATTCAAGACTTGATGTTTCTCCTCACAGTGTTGCAAAACCAGGGAAAGATTCTTGAGACATCTATCAATGTTTGTTCCATAAATAGAAAGTCATCCATAAAAACCTCCATTATATCTTCTAAGAAATCAAATAACTGAAAGGCTACATGTACGTTATATAACCCAAACGACATTCTTCTAAAAGCTTACGTGTCATAGATGTAGGTAAATATAGTCTTTTCCTAATCCTCTAGGTGGCTTGGTACTTGATAGAATCTAGAGTATCCATCTAGAAAGTAGAACTATGCATCATGTGCTAATATTTCCAATACTTGATCAATGAAGGGTAGAGGGTTGTTGTCTTTCCTTGTGGCGGAATTGAGCTTGCGGTAATCAATGCACATATGCCAACTGATGATGGTTCGTGTAGCTTGTCTCCATTATCTCCTCTTAACACGGTCATCCCTCCTTTCTTAGGTACAATATGGATCGGGCTGACTCAGTATCTATCGTTAACGGGGTAGATGATCCTTGTATCACATAGCTTTATTACTTCTTTCTTTACGACTTCTTTTAGCATTTGATTCAGTTTCCTTAGTAGCTAAGCTAGGGGTTTAGCAGTTTCCTCAAGATTGATTATGTGCATGCACAGAGCTGGACTTAGGCCCTTGATATCTTCCACAGAATATCATATAGATTTCCTTCACAGTCTGAGTTCCTTCAATAGCTCTTCCATTTATTCTTCTATCAAGTCTGCATAACTATTACCATATGCCTTTCTTCCTTATATAGGAATTCATACTCCAGCCCTTCAGGCAGTGGCTTTAACTCTGGTTTCAGTTTTGGAGCTTGTTTCTCTTCAGGGATTTGCTCTAGCGATGTATACTTTGTTGTTTCAAAGGTTATTTCTTCTTCATTAATGAACTCCTCTTCTGGTTGATTCAAATAATCTAGAATTTCCACCACTTCAGGATCTTCTAGACTGGGTTCAACATTGTTTAAGGCTCGCATGAGCAGGTTGACAATTGCTTTAGCTTCTTGCACTTCTTCACAATATTGGTTTTAAATGTCCATGAAGTAGACAAATTGGAGTAAAGAAGGTTCTCTCATAGCATCTCAAACATGGAAGTCAATGTGATCATTTCCTACTCGAAGAGTAATGATCCCTTCCTCCACGTCAATTAGGTCTCAACCTATGGCAAGGAAGGGTGTACCAAAGATCATTGGACATGTCAGATCTTCTTTTGTGTCGATCACTACTATGTCACAAGGTATAAAGAATCGCCCAACGCTAATTGGGACATCCTCCACTATCCCGACTGGCTTGATGAAAGTGTGATCAGCCAACTCAATTTTCATTCCAGTCTTCACCATGTTCGTTAGTCTGAGCCTTTGGGCTAAGGAGAGAGGCATTAGACTTATACTTGCTCATAGGTCATCTAATCCTTTTCTTTCTATGTTATCTCCAACATTGAAAGGGATAGTGAATGCCCCTGGATCCTTCTTCTTGGTAGGCAATTCAGCTTGGACAAAGGCACTTGACATCTTTGGTATCTACACTATCTCGATGTGGTCCCCTTTCTTTATTATTGTGATAAGATCCTAAAATAATTCATCATATGTAGGCATATCTTCGATTGCATCTAGAAATGGAATATCCAGGTTTAGTTTCTTTATTGCCTCCATAAACTTCTCATATGACTTCTGCATATGAGCTTTAATTAGTTTGTATGGAAATGGGACTCTTGGGGCGTAGAGATTTCTTTTGTAAAAACCTATTTGGCAGGAGTTGGTTTCTTGGTCATTGCACTTTTCTTCTATTTGTCTTTTTCTTCATTCTTTTCCTCATTCATGGGCCCTTCTCTTTCAAGTTCTTCCTATACAATTACTATTTCAGGTTGTGGCTCATTACAGTTTATTTACTCTTTGGTGCGTTGGTACCAGAATCTTCTAGTGTCCTCCCAGATCAAACGGTAGCCATATTTGTTGTCTTTGTGTTAGAAGGGATATTTCCTTGGGGATTCTTCATGAGCTCATAGAGTTGTGCAGCTTCTGGTCAATCTACCTCTGAAGTGTCTGCATGTCCAGCATTTGAGTCTGTATAGTACTCAAAACACTAGTGTTTTTCGTGGCACTTTGAGGTAACTGTTCATTAACATTTGCATGTCTTTTTGTAAATATAAAGAGCTTCGACACCAGGTCAGGTTTGTTGTTACTACTACTTTTTCTTGACCATGGTCTTTGTTCTACATGTTTGTAGTCTTGCACTAATACTGGCCTTCCCTTATCCTTGGCCTTGATAATTTATCTAATTTTTCCAGCAGGTTGTAGTTTTGGTATATTGTGTTTGTCCACTTCTTTTCTCAAATCTCAACTGTGGCTTAGATGAACCACCCAGATGATGGGAATTTTCAACAAGATCTTTGTTTCCATAATTGAAGCTAAGATGGTTTGGCCTTTTGAAATTTTCATAAGAGGCGTTCTCTATCTCTTCCTTGCTTTCACTTTCTTCACTATCTTCTGGTCATGTGTAGATGTAATTATCAATTCCGTAGCCTCCTTCACCACATGTGACACATTTCATAACCTTTTAAATTAGTTTCTTTCCCTTTCCTCTAGAATGTTTTAGTTGTTTGATATCTATAGCTATCTTTTGAATTTGAGCCATGATAGTTTCCAGAGCCTTGGCCTCGACGGAAGGTCCTTCAGAGTTAGCCTTCTTGGCGACACCCCCATCACTTTTCTCATAGTCCATGTCTTCTTGCAGTGCAACCATGTTATCTATAATCTTCATAGTTCTACTCGACTTCTTTCCCAAAAAATCACTTCCAATGACAACATTTAATAAAGTCCGCTTTGTGGGAGTTATCCCATTGTAAAATGTTGTCATGAGAACATCATTGCGGTAGTTGTGATGAGGACAATCCCTTTGATACTTTTGGAATCATTCCCATGCTTCGTGAAGGTTCTATCTAGGTTTTAGCATGAAGGAAGTGATATTTTGCCTATTTCAAATTATTTTCTCAGTGGAATAGAACTTAGAAATGAAAACATCCACAAGATGCCTCCATCCATCAATAGATTGGTGAGCTAGGTTAAGATACCAGGACAGAGCTTTGTCCCCTAGATAGAAGATGAATCCCTTACATTATATAACTTCTTGAGACACTACACTCATCTTGATAGTGTCACACATATTTTTAAAGGCGTCAAGATGATGGTAAGGATTATCATTCTTTGAATTCCCTCTAAAAGGCTTGTTCTAGATCATTGATATTTCTACAGGTTTCAACTGAAAATTAGCTGCATCAAATCGTAGGATAACGATTGGGCACCTTGATTCATTAGCTCTAGTTACGACCAACTGTATAAGTATTTCATCTTCTTCATCATCTTCTTCCTCACTTTTATGGATGTCACATTCACGATCATGATGATTCCTTCTATGTCTTCTATTGTGGTGGTAGTGGTGCTCGCGGTGGTGTCACTCCTCTTCACGTTTTTTGTCCTCATGGTGTTGACCGTGTGAGTGACATTCCTCACATTCTTCTTCACTTTCTGGAGGTGGTTGATTATGTTGGATTCTTGCTTTCCGAACTTCTCTAGAAATCCTACCTTCTCTACGAGGTGACATGTTGACACGAGGCGAAGCAGAGTTGAGGGTCACGATGTTCCTCTCTTCAAGCTACCTAAATAGTTTGTACAATCAAATTAGAAAACTGGATGTGTAAACTGAAGTATTCTAAGCAATTTAGATATGGCATATTTAGTGATTTGTTCAGTCAAGCTTATTAATAATCTTGAGGCACGGGTGTATATTGAGTACACTCAAGTTCTTAACAATACTATTTTGCCTTGTCCCCAAAAACAGCGCCAAAAAGTTGACCAACCTTAGTCACATGTCCAAAATGGAGTGAATCTAGAGTAGTCAGATTCTTGGATTTATAACAAGACACTCAGGCCCTAACAACTATTATATAGGGTCTGTCATAGTATATCGGGGTCAAACTAGAGGGACAAGGTTGGTAAGTGTTAGGAACATGAAGCCTTAGACTCATATACACCAAACAAAGGGGTAGATTAAGATGGTGTTATTTATGGAATGATATTACTCCAAACAAAGCAAGAAAACCAAAGTTAAGAAAAAAAACAAGAGAATGAGATCAAACAAGAAAGATATAACCAAGGTATGGATGGGAACCCGAATTGGGTTTCACCTACTAAGATCTCTCACCTACATGCAATACTCACACCCTTTTATATACCCTTAGCAAGATTACAAGTAATCATCATATATGTCTATTCCTTCCTCTCTTGAGATTCAGATAGATCTAGATTATAGGGTTGTCTCTCTCTTGAGAAAGCAAAAAAACAATCACAAGGCAAACCATATGTTTGTTAACTTAAACATTCCAACATTTTCATTCATTCATGCAACTCCATAGCATTTAGATAATTTTTTTTTGGTTAAGCCAGGGGTCGCTTTTATTCATCCCACACCCCTCTTGTGGGCATAATCATCAAAAAATACAACTCCTTCTTATATCAAACGCAGGTACTAAAAGGAAATAACAAAATACATCATGTTGCAAGCTCTCGAAGCTTATCCCCTTCCTCCAAGATTGAACCACAGCCCTGCCATATTTCTCAGCCTAGCTATCTGTTTTCTGCATTACGATGTACGGGACTCGACGCTTCTCCAAATATGCCATACCTCTTAATCTGCATGGCATATTCAGGATATCAGAAGAAACATATGGCTCATCCAACCTACTGCCCCATTTTCCTAGTTCACGAGGTATCGAGTTGATGACCTTGTGAATAAGGGAACCATAAATCATAGTAGAGTGAATCTCCTCTCGTAGCTCCCTAACGAAAGATGTCATCCTCCATGGTTCCTTTCTGTTGTTCCATATGATGTCATACACGTAAGCCTCATCAAGCTCAACACACGATATGCCCAATGCATGATCACTCGCTACCTTCAAACTGATGGCACACGCTTGCATATATGCAAGGATGTAATCCGTACTCCTGAGCCATACCCTGAATACCAGGCAAATATCAGCCCTGTGATTCCTAATAATTCCCGCCGCCCATCTTCTAGGAACTCCTTGGTTGTCTCTATCTTTCCCGATCGTAAGATTGAGCTTAAGATTGTGCAGGTCGGGCGTCATCCACCTCAGCAGCTTGATCTGCCTCATCGTAACTCTAGGTTCCACCAAATTCGCCTCCCTCATATGGGCATAGATACTGTTATTAGAAGAAATCACAAAAGATCTTTTCTTCAGCTTCACATTCAATGTTCTAGTAACAAAATCCCATTCATGATAGAGTGGTCTGAGTTTTCCTACGAACCTGGCTTCGCACCTCAACCACCATATACTGTATGGGATCAGGACCGCCAAGTTTCCAGCTAACCATTCCTTAAGATTCTTCCTCGTCCCCAATACGCAGGTGTCTATTAGATTTCTTACATCGGTGGGTGGAAGCATGTCTGTCAACTCAGCAAACTTGCCCCAAAAAAACTCTGCAGTTTGTCCTTGGAACAACATGTGTTCAATGCTTTCCTCATGCGGCTCCGTGTAGCAATTACATTGAGATGCTAAGGGAATACAACATCTGGCTCTAATGTTGTCATCCGTTGGCGTGGATCTTCTAACCGATCTCCAAATGAATGTTGTAGCCTTAGGAAAATTAGTATCCCATATCAAACCCAGTCCAACTGGGCCTTCCCTTCTGTCTAGCATCAATATCTTCTTAACCGATCTCATAGGAAAAAAGACTCCTCTCATCCCCGGACTCCATATCATCCTATCATCCTCATCAGCGATCCATGTATTAGAATCACGGATAAATTTCAGCCCATCATCGTCGACAATCATCTTTAGTAGGTCCCAGTCCCATCCATGCCCATCAATCCAAAAATCTTTAATAAGACAGGGATGTCTTCTATCGCTAGAAAATCTAGCATGGTCTGCCAATCGCTGCTCGCACCACCGTGAATCCCAGAAAGAAATTTCATGTCTCCCTACCACCCATCTACACATAGGGAACACCCGCGACAACATATCCCAAATTCTTTTCCAGCACGGAGAAGGATAAGTCCCAAGCTTCAAGGATCTGGGGTAATCATTATCACGACCTCCTGCCAAGTTGACATACTTCCCCCCTGCAAAACTCGGCCCATAATGAATCCGACGTCAACACCTCCCAACATGCCTTCCCAACAAATGCATCATTTATCAGTCGTAAAGATGGGATCCCAAGTCCACCATAAGAAAAAGGTCTTGCAACTCTGTGCCAACTGAGCCATGCCTTTCTGTGTTGTTCATCTGTGCCCGCCCACAATAATTGAGAGAGTTTGCTCTCAATACGGTCTGCAATCCCCGCTGGAATGCCAATCGCAGCCGCCGTATATACTGGAATGGATGTCAGGACATGAGCAATCAGTAGTCTTCTACCCGCGAAGGATAGGAGCTTGGATCTCCAGGCTGTGAACTTAACAACAATCTTCTTCATTAAGAACTCGAAGTCGTTGAGTCTCATCCTTCCTTTAGTTATAGGAATACCCAAGTAGGTTAAAGACTCCTTTGTTGCCCCCGTATCCAGACAATTCACCACTTTGTCGATCATCTCCAAATCTTTCCCACCTACTACACAGGAGGATTTAGCCTTGTTAATACATTGCCCCATGGCCCTTTCATATGCCTCAAAGGTTTCCTTAACCTTCACCATCGATCTTTGATCAGCATTGAAGAAAATAGCAATGTCATCTGCATATAAAAGAATGCTTGGCGGGATTGCCTCCCCCCTTATCTGGAATCTAGAGATGAGTCCTTCCTCTTCTAGCTTTAGAAATTTTCTACATAGAATCTCCTCAAACAGAATGAATAGAAAAGGTGACAGCGCACTACCTTGCTTGATGCCTCTACTGATCGGGAAAAAGCCTGCAGTTTCTTCGCCAACAGTGACTGTGGCCCATGTAGTAGAAAAGAAGCTTAAGAACAAATTCACCACCTCCATAATAAACCCAAATTGTTGCAGCACTCTCTGCAGTACATTCGAGTCAGTCCTATCATAAGCTCTCGACATATCATACTTCAGAATTACATTAGGTGTCCCTTGGCCCCTGTTGATGTCGTGCATCAGCTCCTTCGCAATTCGGACGTGATGAGTGATGTCGGATCCTTTAACAAAAGCACCTTGCACCTTGGAAACCAATCTCGGCATCATGGGAGCCATCCTATCACTGATAACTCACGCAAGGATGCGAAGGCTAACATTTTCAATCGATATCGGCCTGAAGTCCTCCGATAACCTCTTTGAGGTGTCCGCCATCGGTATAAGTAGAATACGACAACAAAATAGACCCCTAAAACATGGCTGTCCTCTAAAGAAAGCCTTCGTCAGTTTCATAAAATCCCCGCTGATGATGGACCAAGCAGCCCAGAAGAACATCAAAGTGAACCCATCCGGACCTGGAGCTGATGTGGAGTCCATCTTTTGTAGGGTCTTCACAACCTCCTCTTCAAGGGGAGCAACGATAAGGGATAAATTGTCATCCATAGATACTGATTCCGGGATATATTGCAGGAATTCCTCCATGTTAGGATTACTTGTCTCCACCACTTCATTGAAAAAATGTTGATAGTGATCGGCTGCCACCTCCGCCATCAGCTTTGGATCCGAGATACAAGTGCCATCCTGCAAGACCACCCTGTTAAGCCTCTTGTGCTTTCTTCTTGCTTTGACAGTAGCATGATAAAATCTCGTATTACGCTCCCCGTCTTGAAGCCAGCTTATCCTCACTTTCTCCTTCAACCTTGCTTCTTCTTCATTCAACAGTAGTTGCAGCTCATTCTCAGTTGTCCCAGATTCATTTCATTCACCCTGGTCGGGTTCCCATCAAAAGCAACATGTGTAGTAAAAACCACGTCCTCCAAGTCTTGGATATGCTGTGTGATATCTCCAAAAGACTCTTTGCTCCATCGTCGCAGAGCCGTTCTAACTCTCTTAAGCTTGTAGCAGAAAACAAAGGAGGGATGTCCAGTCACTGGTTTACACCAAGCCTGTTCAATCACCTTTAAGCAATCATCATGATTAAGCCACACCTTCATAAAGACAAAGTGTGCTTTCTTTCGATCTAATGTTTGAGCGTCTGGGATCGTTACAATTGGACTGTGATCAGACACCCTATCTCTGGTCAAGTGAATCGATCTGGTTGCGGGCCTTGCCATCATACATGATTCATTCACTAACACTCTATCTATTCTCTGCCACATAGTAGGTGTAAGAATTTGTTTATTCACCCAAGTGAATTGGCTTCCTTCAAATGGAATTTCATCCCAAGCTGCATCTGCAATTAAAGTATTGAATTCCATCATGTCCTGGTATCCTGGAAGGTTGCCGCCTTGTCTCTCCCTTGTACTTCGTACCACATTGAAGTCACCTGCGATCATCCATGGCTCATCACTGATATGTTCCTCCATTACAAGTAACGCATACCACAAAGCCCTTCTCTCAGTGTTATCACAACTGGCATATATAGCTGTAATAAAGAACTTTGACCCATTGCTGGCCTCCATTCTCATCGTGATGTGCTGTCTATGTCTCCTAAAAATAGTAGGGTTCATATCTTTGTTAGCATAAAACCAGATCTTTCCCTCCTCCTCTTGATTATCCACTGCCCAATCAAGCCTCACGATGTCCATGAGTTCCGTAGCCTGTTCTGCATGGAGAAACGACTCAAACAAGCCAACCACTCCTGGTTTAAAACGACAACAAATTCTGCTCAAAACTCTTCTCGTAGGGTTATTAAATGCACCCCTGATATTACAAAAGATAGAAGTACAGTCCATATTCAACTTTGTGCCGCCGTCCCCAGCAAAGATGACCCGATCAAGGGCTGTATCCCCCTTCAAACTCCGACCAGCAACCATCAAAGAAATCACTGTCACAATCTAAGTGTCTTCTCCTGGATTGATACCGTCTGTTGTACCGACTAACATCATCATCTCTTCTATGCCTGTTGTGGCTCCTTCCAGACCTCCTCCTATGCTCATTATATTCACTCTCAAGGAACATGAAATCCTCCAGCCGTTTGTTCGATAGAAATCTGCTATTGTCCTCTCTATCCACTACCACTCGCCTTGGTATTCTGTGATGCTGCCTAAC